>JASXSY010002494.1:0-316640 GCA_034509805.1 Sipha maydis | reverse complement strand
CCCGGAAAAGATGGTTGGTGTAAAAAGAAATTTATACTGGTAGTTTGTACCCTTATAAAATAACTATTTTATATGAATAATTTTTTCAAAGACACTTTATTGACACATTTTTTTCTTTATTAATATTTTAGAAATATGAAATATACTTGGAGTTTCGCCAACGTATTCTTTACTTACAGGATGTCACAATAAAATAATTGTAAAAACTAATAACGTCGTGGTTTTTAAAATTAAAAAGTGAAACTGTTGAGTTATTATTGCCAAATTTCAAAAGTAGGTAATAGTTACGCATATTCTAAGCAGGTAAAATATTAAACAATTTATTTGATCATATTTACTACAAAAATATAATACCATCATTCAGCAGTATCTTCCAATCAGTTATTTACGTAACATGATTTATAGTTTATTGTATTTAACTATAAATATTTGGCTTTTCATAAAATTGTATATTCCATTTTAATATTACATAATTTTATATAACTGTTGATTGGTCATTTATAGACAAGAATATTTCTTTCTGATAAGAAACTTAAACAAATTTGTTGTACTAATTCGTAATAAATTCAGTTTATAATAATTTTTTTAAAGTCCGTAATGTGAAAAATCATGGTCTCCGGTATACATGATATTTTAGTTAAGGATAAAATATAATGCTATTAAATTCTTTTCCTTACTATCAAATATTTCAATAAAAAAGTTGCCTTTAAAGTAACTTTGAAAACGAGCACTTTGATGATTAGGTATATAGATATTTTGATAACGATTGGTGGAATTATAAAAATGTTGTATAAAATACATTACAGTTGATTTAATGTGTGAATACAATATTATTAGGTTTATAATAAATAAATATAATATTTATGAATATAGTATACAAAATATTAAAGTTGAAAAAAATGACAAGCTACTGTTTATTTAAAAATTGTATTTCAAAAAGGTTCTTTCATTATTAAAACATGATTTGCAAATAAAAACTTGTTAATTTAAACATGCAATTTTATTTATTACATGAAATAATCAACTAAATACACTTTTGTATCAATAATTAAACAACTCTTATGTTCTATATTTATACACTTACATGTATAAGCTTACAATACACCATTATTTCTTTGTATAAATTAGTTTTTCATGAAGGTAACATGTTTTAAAATGGCTTTAAATATTAAGAACAGCTACTAATTACTACATGATTCAAATAATAAAATAAACTAAAAAAGCCCCATAATGGGATCATTATACTTATCGAAAATGTTTATAAACTTGGTCACATATGACTTATAATTTTGTAAATTTACTTATGCACTTAGTTGTATTACAATTAAAGGAGTATAATCACACGATAAGCATAATATTTTAAAATTAGATATAATAAAATACGGCTTATACATATATAACCGATTCAAATACACATAAAAAAATTCGGCATTTCTAAGCTTAATATTAATTAAAACAATTAGTCGAAGACATTTTAATACAATCTAAAATATTAATTGTAATTAATAACATTGTAAAAATATAAATTGCATTTGATATATATTAATAACAATAAGATTTTGACCTATATACTAAATAATTGTTATACTTCAGTAATAAGAAATTAACTACAATTTAAACAAAATTATTTGTTACAATAATGATTATTTTGTCAGCACAACATTTTTAGTTCAATATTTAAAGCCAGTAATGGTAGCGATGTATATACTTTTTGGTCTGGACTTTTTTAATTTTGTGTTTGATTGGTTTTATTATTGGCCTGTGATGGTGATGAACATAATGGACCAAAAGAGGGACATGAATGACATGTTTTTCGCTGAAAAAAAATAGTATTATTTTATTATGAACATGACATAATAAGTACACACAATTATTAATATATTTTTATGTAAAAATGTACAATTTTTGTTGATAAAATAAATATATTTCCTGCAATGATATTTCAAAACATTTTTGAAACACACAACAATAACTAAAATAAGTATTTGTTTATTGAAATATGATGTTTAAAATAGTATTTAAAAATAAAAAAGTATATTAAAATAAAATACAGAATATTAAAAGTCCAAGTAACTTAAATTGAGAGCAAGACTTATTGGTAAAACAAGTAGGTATTGATTTAAAAAAGTTAATATTGTATTGGCATGATATTAATAGTATATGCTCAATAGCTTAAAATTCAAGGATTTTTACGTGTATTTTAAAAATAATATAATAATAATTTTCAAATTCTAAATGTTACCATGATTAGACTTATATTTGTGTATGACCCAATAGAATTATAAATTTTAAATTTTTCACTATAAATTGTTCAAAACATAGATTTTGTTGATTATTTTTTTGTTTCATTAACTGTTGCCAAATAAATATATATTTATAAATTATTGTTATCATTTCAAAATATATATAACTACTCTTAGAATTTATATTATTTTTAGAACTGAATTTACTATTTCAGTTCATTCGAATACTTTTCTATTATGGTTTAAAATGTTAAACATTGTTATTCATCAGTATTTCACTGTAATAGTTTAGTTTTGAAATTACAAATTTTAATGATGTTATGATAAAATAAGAGCAAACGTTTTGATGATATTTTTTTGTGATTTAACTGGAAATATTCATACAGAATTATTTTTAGTATATTTTCTTCAGTAACTTCAGTGAAATGTCTGTATGTTGAATCTAGATTAAATAAAGCCATATTTGATTAAATACACTTCCAATTTATTTGATAATATTTTAATTAAGTTTTTATTTTGGAATTTTAACTTTCGGGATTTTACAGAGTATTAAAAATTTCCAATATCTTTTTATAACATGAAATTTAATATCTACAATTTAAAAATATTGTTTTTAATTAATTTTTTTCAGAACGGTTTTTTGTGTGCATTAAACAATTTTCTGCATTTACTACCGTTTTCAATCGCTTATAATAATACAATCATAAAATAAAAAAGTCTTTGTTATCTATTATATATATATATATATATTAAATATATTTTTATTAAGTATCTATATCCTCTGTCGATGTCTTGTATCCTAAACAATAACCAAAACAATGTTTATGTACATACTCTATATTCCGATCAGCTTTATTTTCGACCTTCGTAATATTAACTTCTGGAAAGCAGTGGCCAGATGAACCTAAAATATCCTCATCAGTAAGCTCTATAAAACCCACCTACCCAATTGTATTTTGTCCAGAAATGTATTGACTTTTTTTGTCTACAAATGGAATAAGTAATATGTCAAAACCCGTGTACATATACATATTTTATTCAACCCACACTTATGTAATATAGAAAGTAGAGAAGCAACTACTTCTTGATTTACCCCATTCGTATCGTCACTGGTGCGATGTAAGTACATACAATCTCTCATGTTCAAATTCTCCATCTAAAACTACACTGCATAAAATGTTTAAAAGTTCGTCTGTCTAAAAAAGCGTATTAGAGAAAAATAATTACCTTAAATAAAATTATCATTATAAAATCAATATTTGTTAAACTCTGCTCCACAAAATTGAAAATATTATTTTTAAAGTAGACAAAATATAGATTTTAAAAGAATTTTTGAAGTTTGATATATATATACATTATACATATATAATTATAAAATTTATATTAAATAAAACTATAAGTCGAAGTGCATTGATTGAAAAATAAGTCATAAATGTGTTACTGGATAATCATTTTTGATCAGTAAAATATGTAATTTAAATTTATTTTGTATCTTCGTGGACTGTAAAATTAAGTATTACACATTAGATTTTACATAAAACATAAAAAGTTTATTACAATAATATTATAACTAAAATTTTAATAATATAATTTTAAATAGGTAAATACTTACTGTATAATATTATGTGCGGATGTCAAAGAAATGGCTAAAATTGTGATCAGTGCAATTATACTGAGAATCTGAAATAAAATATCTACAGTTAATACATAAACATATAATATATGTTATTATAACATATTAATATGTTATATTATTGTGTTTCCATTGTATTTTTAAAATAATTAAAGAAAATTTGTAATTTTTATCGTTTTTGTTAAAAACATTGTTTTATTTTTGTGAAATCTGCAATTTTATATTATGTGTAGAAAATAACTTAATGCTGTTAATATTAACAATCGACAATACAATTAATTGTATTTAGTATGTCTAGGAAATCCATTTCTTTGCATCAACGAGTGAAATCTCCCAACTGTTAGATAACCAATATTATTTTTCGTAATATTTGATTAATATATATATTATTGTGTATGTGTGTGTGTGTGTGTGTGTGTGTGTGTGTGTGTGTGTGTGTGTGTGTGTGTGTGTGTGTGTGTGTGTGTGTGTGTGTGTGTGTGTGTGTGTGTGTGTGTGTGTGTGTGTGTGTGTGTGTGTGTGTGTGTGTGTGTGTGTGTGTGTGTGTGTGTGTGTGTGTGTGTTTGTGTGTGTGTGTGTGTGTGTGTTTGTGTGTGTGTGTAGTTGTAGAAAGAGAAATAAACAAAATGTAATCCGTTTCACAACACCAATAACGACACATCACGAATCAATAATTTTTATATTTTTTTATGAAAATCATATTATTATTTTTATTATTTTTTCTATTCACGTATGCACGCTCTAACAAAAACAAATATTTTATGCTTTGTGCGTGTCGTATTATGCCACGGAAAACATGGTGTTATTTAGATTGATCTATTAGCATTAATATATATATAATGTATTTGAAGCGAATCCAAGTTGTTGAATAACACTGCAATTTTTTTATTTTATTGGAATGGAATTTTAAAAAGGATATGTTGATATTCAATAAAAACTATTTATTGGTCGATAGGTAATTATATTGATAAAAGGTTTTGATGTCATTTTACAAGTGAATATATGTGACAGTACAATTATGAAGGTTATTAAAAGAAAAACTATTTTAATTGTAAGAGTAAGAGGAAACTGAAAAAATATCAACACAATAATAAGATAATATAAGTGACTTGAGATTGAGTACTCAGCATATATATATTTGTGTTAACGAGAGTTTAAAATTTAAAAATGTATATTTTCACACACATAGTATTTTAATTGTGAGTGAAAAACAAGGATGGGACAAGTTTTCCATCTGGAGGTTTTCGTGAAAATGACACTGTAACAATATTAATCTTAAGTGCTTAAAGATACTCGTATATGGTTTAAATTATTATAATATTCTTATGTTATTATTAACCACGCAATTAAGCGTCTATATGTAGTCTTTATAAAATTGTTATTTTTGTTTGGAACCTAAAACATTCGATGTAATATTGTTACATATTGTGATCTACAAGTGATTGCATTGTCTGTTCATTATCTGTTAATTAGTAATCTGCCTTTAATATAGAATTTAGGCGCCTCGGGGCACTTATAAAATTCCGCCCTCCCATTTTGGTGCTGGAAGGGTGTTGGAGGGAGGGATGAAAACAATCATATTTGTCATATTATTGTTTTATCGTTTTGTGTTGTACAAAATACAACTGTAGTGGTTAACAAAAACGCTAAAATACGTATTCAGAATTCTGCGAATTGTGTAATGTTATCTATTAAACCAAGGAATCCTTCAACGTTAATTTAAAAATAGATTTTAGAGAATATCCTATAATAAACTTCAACTAAATTTCCATCGACAATTCAAAATACAATACATAGATAAAAATATTTAATACAATTATAATAATTAAAAATTGGCTAAAAAAAAAAAAAAAAATAAATAACAATTTACCGCCACTGAAATTCCACAAGGGAGAGGGCAACTGTCCACCCTGGCTCCCTTTAATACGACACTATTAGTTATCACATATTTTGTTAAGGATCATATTATTGATAGAATCAGTATAAAGTTGACGTTTCTTCCAACTTCGCGAGAATGGTAATTTGGATATTTTAAGATAAATATTATAAATTATACTATATTATCAATACAAATTTTACGAGTATTTTATAGTGATTGACCTCTTTACAGGTTAGGTTATCTCGTATCCAAAAGTGACAAAAAAATGTCTTCATGCATTAATTTTATTTGTATTTACTTATGTTAGTGAGTCTTATTTTTCGACACTTTTGCAAATAAAAAGCAAACAAGAAATCGAATGTGAGAATTGATATACATTGCGCATTGTCAAAAATATCCCCTCAGATTATGACTTGATAAAAAAAAAACAATCTTTGATTTCTTATTAAATTTTTTTAATATTAATATTTAATAAAAATGTATATAATTGTATACAAAAATTTAAAAAAAAAATTAAAAGTTGATTTATATTTTATTTTTAAAATTATGGAAAAATAATTCTCATTATGATAATTTATAATATATATTATATTTAATTATTTTGTATCATTAAAATAAAACTAAGGTAATTTTTAATGGTATGGCGGTATGAGATTTTTAAAAATGTACAAAGGGTACATAGAATAAAAAAGGTTATGAACAAAGACCGGATTTATATGTTTTTACATATCGTTACTGGGTCTATGCAGTCTTATGAGAGTACAAAATGTGGACGATTCGTTCAATGCTGAATGCGAAGAAAAAAGTTTTTTTTGCATATTTAAGAATATTTCATGGGTTAGAGAATATTTAACCCATTTAGCATATTTTGGAATACTTCATAAATTGTGAGAATAAATATCTATTTATTTTTAATTTCGGTACCCAGAAAATTTTTTTTGAACATTTACAATTTTATTTTTTTTTATCAATTTGATAAAAATAATACACACAGTAGTTCTTTGGTATTATCAGTGTTATAGCACAGAATAGACTAAATTTAGTCTATTCTGTGGTTATGGTGCTTTATCATATTAAGTTTCTGTGCCGTTCCCTAAACATAGTGGCTAACCTCCAATGCTGGCAGTTGTTTTCTTACTGATTTTTACTATTATTCTGTTATATTTATACTATATTCCTATTTTCCACTCTTACTCAAGTGCAATGGTATTCCATTAGGTATAATACGCAACTTTAAATACCTAATTAATACCTCACTATTAAAATAATGTTGAAAAAAAAATTTAAAAATGCATATTAAAGCATATAATGATATTGATTGAATATTTTAGCATATTTTTGCATATTTTATACATTTTTGAGAGAATATAATGAGAATATATGAAGGTTTTTTAGAGAATATTAGCATCATATTTTGGGCATTTTAAGAGAATATAAATCCGGTCTTTAGTTATGAACCTTTGATCTATACATATTGAATATTGAGATCGAAAAAAAAGTACTGATATACAGTGAAACCGCCCTTAACGGACACCTCTAAATAGCGGACGTTTTTATGGGAACGGGGACATTTTCACCACTTTTATATAGGAAAACCCCAAAATACCGGACACTCTAAATAACGGAGACTTTTATGGCAATTTAATTTTTGATATTGATCATTTTTATCGTAAATATAGAATAATATTGCAGAATGGTTTAAGAAATATCTAATCTAATGATACTACAATACATTATTATACTATGTACAATAATTGTAATTATATATAATTATTATAGATTATCTTATCAGTCCATTATTGCGTCAATGAAACATTTTTATAGTATATATTCTGTGATGTTATCCTACTCGTACATTTTTAGTACTTATTTAGTTGTATTTGTGATTACATTACATACGGACGTATTCATAAACGTAATGTAGTACGCAATAGTTAGTTAATGTAAAATATTAAGTCTAAAAGAAAAAATTGAGATTCTTGAATTTTGAGTGTGTAATATGCTATTTAATTACACTCAATAATTTTTACATATAATATCATAATTTTAAATAATAATGTGTATAACTAATATTTATTTATTATTAAAATAATACAAAAACAAAACATACCTATATCATTATTATACATATGTACACATTATATAAATGTTGAATATTATATTATGTAGTTATTATTTCTCCGAATTATTTACGAATATTTTTTCCCCTCTGAATAGCGGACACCTCTAAATAACGGACAAAATTATGGCGACCAAGAGTGTCCGGTATTATGAGGTTTCACTGTATATGGCTATTTAAATTTAAAATGTTAAAATTGTTTTTATAAGAAAAATACTTTTTATTTAGCTATCAATATTATTGTTTTTTTATAGTATTTAATTATATCATATATTTACATCATTTTCTAATTTTTGTAAGAATAACGATTAAACGATAAAAAGGGGCATTGATTAATTAGACCCTGAAAAACGTTTAATTATGAAATTGAGACGCAAAGTGAAAAAAATGTAATTCTATTAATAAATAATAAAAAATTCAAATGTCATTTTGTCAAACATATTTGAAAAACTCTAATGGAAGAAAAAAACGTTTTGAACATTCCTAAGGGTATTTATCAAGGGGTCAGTAGTAAGACTTTAAATATATCACTGAGATTTTTGAACCCATATGTTTTCTGGTAAACGGAAAAGTAATTCCCCGGAAAAAAGTCCCCAGTAAAAAAGTTACATGGAAAATGTCCTCGGAAGAAAAGTCTCCCGTTTCAGTGTAAATGAAACAATATTTTCACTATACTTGTTATTTTATTTATAAAATAAATTGGGTTGACAAATCTTATCTATAGATAGTATATGACAATTTATTGACATAAGATATAATTTGACAGTTACACACATGTTGATAATATACAGATACCTATCATACGTATCCAGTTTCGTGTTAGTTTCGACTTGTATGCAAGTGTTTAACGATGAAACTTCTAAAATCAAATAAAGAAAATGATAAAATTACACTACACAGATATACTTATACTATATAAAAGAAATGTCAAAGTATCAATCGATGGAAATGTTAAAAAAAATCAGCAATGCAATGAGCAGCAATATTAATTACCGATTTGAAATATGCGAAAATTATACGTTTTGAACACGAACATTGTTATGTTGCTAATAAAGGTTCAATTGAAACCATGAAAATCAAACAAATTATTAAAGAATGTATCACTTCAGATTCGTCATCCAGGAAAAATGTTGGCTCAAGTCGTACAAAATGTATCAAAAGACATATTAATTTAACTACCATCCAAAGATTCGATAAAAAGAAATATTTATAACTAAAGAAGCAGTTTAAACCCGATAAAATCAAATAATCTACAAGAATTTATTATTGAAAGTAATTTTCATTAATATTATAAGTATTTATATTATCTTTTAAAAAATATTCTCCGAAAACTAAGTAACGCATTACTTAACTCTGTTAGTATTTTTATAACGTCACGTAATTTTGTTAGAATTATTCTCAAGTAATGATAATTAGTGTTACCGTTTCAGCTTTTCAACGTATTCGAGTGTTGAAAATTAAGAAAAACTAGTAATAATAAAAAAAAAGTATAACCTATAGGATATGAATAATATTAAATGTTTGTAGTATGGAATATTACTAATAGAAAAATTAATTAAAATTTATCATTATTTTTACTATCGTTTTAGATGATTGGATACATGGGAATTAGCGATTTTTGTTGAAATATAATAATCCAAAGTCAAGTGTTATAATGTTTGCATTAAATAGTTTACTAGGGTAGATAGCAAATGCCGATATACTTGGATTATTGATGGGAACTTTGGTTTTGCAATACATCCAAGCATTCGGGCTTTCACGTCATTCGAATCCAAATAAATGACATTTTTATTATGTTAGTATCTTGCTTATTTGAGAGAAAAATGCAAAGTACCTATAAGGAAATGTTTAAAATAATTTTGAATGAGTGTAACAATCGAAAACTATATCTAAATTCACTACACTTTAATGTTGACTTTGAAATTGCAGTTTAAAAAGCTGCCAAAACAGTTTCGATTAACACAATTTTCAGGGTTTTTTTTATCATTTATTCCAAAGTACTTACAGAAAAATACAACACCTGGGCATGATCGAATAATATAAAGAAAATGAAAACTTCAATTTGTATTGTGTGATGATGGATGAATTGGCTTTTCTCTCTGTAGATATAGTTCGTAAGGGGATGAATTATTTAAAACAAAATTTCCAATTGGAGCAGAAGACCTACTACAGTATTTTTACGAATGTTATGTTGGATGTACCTTCAGAAAAATTAGAAAAATAAAAAATACAATTTGAAGAAGACCACCATTGTTTGTACCAGAATCATGTAACGTTAATTTAACAACTCCGCTAACGAATCCGCACAGAACTAACAACACTTGTGAAGGCTGGAACAATGAAGGGTTCTTCCATCTTGTCTGTATTAAACATCCTAGTATTTGGAAATTACTAACAAAAATATGTAAAGAAGTTGGAACAGACAAGGAATGAATGGTATTGGTTGATCCAAAAAAACGAAAGCTGGTAAAAAATCGAACATTAAACATTTTGTGCCAACGTTTTAATGAAGACAAATTTGCAGATATTTCTAATTTTTTAAAATTAATATATCAAAATATAAGAAAGAAATCTTGAATATCTGAATAAATACGTTTTTATATTTTTTAAATAGTATTATTATAAGATATTATTTTTTTTTAATTTTTAATTGAATGCAATGGTGAATTTTTTATCGGAAACTTTTTTTCCGAGAATTTTTTTCCCCTAAATCATATTTTCTATTATTGAACAAATTAAAAAATGCGCAGTTATTCTTACATTTTTATTATAACGTGAAATCCATGAATTAATAGAACGAGTAGTACATTTAAAAATTAAAATTTAATCAACAGAAAACGTCAGATTTAAAATAACGAGCATATTTAAAAAGTCATTTAGTTTGTGATTTGAGCAATTTCAATATTTTTAATTTAAATAATTTTTATACTTTTTGGTTAAAGTATTATTAATAAATTTGTCTTATGAGTATAATAAAATTACAATTTTAATAAAAATTGCGTTTGGTCAATTATTTAACTATAGATTTTTATGTGAGAGAGTAATGAATTGATTTTTTAAGAGTTTACTTATAATTAGGCCCGTAGAGATAGAATCCGGGCCCAAGGATAATACCTTAGGATATCTCAAATGTTAAACTCTCTATAATTAGGCCTGCCCGAAAGGAATACTATCTCCTCCCTTTTCGTAAGATTTGTTTATATAATGTTTAAGTATGCGAATGGTTTGGAAATGTAGTATCAAAAAGAATACAAAAAGTCATACAAAATAATCTATTTATACTTAAAAAATTAATTGACTTACTTGTTTGTTAGCCATAATCAAGTGGTTGGATGCGAAACTGCAAAAAATAAAAATGAAAAAAAAAAAACGATGCTCGAACTCTGTATCACTTGAATGATAACAATAATAATAATGATATGATATTTGTGTATTTAAAATTGTCACATGTATATTTTTTGTAATTTACAAAGGTCGAATACACAACAGAACGAAAAAAAAAATCAATTGAACATAGTATGTATAATATCTTATTATGGTCATGTGCGAAAGAAAATAAAACGAGAAGCGACAGTGAAAGATGTTCTTATAAGGTGTTTCCCGCCATACAGTTTTCACTTGTAGACCCTTCCGGCAGTTTTTCCACCGATACGTTTTGACAGCGTACTCGCTCTAACATCATATTATTATTGTTGTTGTTGTTATTGTTGTAGTTACTCGATCCCCTCTCCGTTGTCACAACGTCGTTGTTATTATTATTTAGTGGCCCTGTAGTGGTTTTCGTGGCGTCGACGGCGGACGAACGTTTGATTAATGCACGTTTCGATTGAATATATTTTTTCATTTCATCTGGTGTGTATTATTCAAATTGTCATCCGATATCTGTAACAATACGTAATAAGGCTTTGTCTCCCGTCTACGGATTATGAAATTAATATCGTTCACGCGACGTATCACACATCACGTCGAACTAATAATACACGTCGACACCGACCGTCACGAGTACGAGGAAAATTGAATCGAGATTTTTTTTTCCGACCATGCACTGCAGTCGTGGTACGAATGTCGCGTACCGCTTGCATAATTGTTATTTTAGTTCTATAGAATCCTTGAAATCTACATGGTAAGTACATCACATTATCATCAGAACGGTACGGACCGCTGATACGGGATGTAACGCAAAGATACGGTTATAGTTATCGAGATATTTTACAAAAAAATCGTCGAAACGCGGATATGGCGTATTTTATTTTTTTGTCATCGTTTCTTATCCGTACAGCGAAAACTTCCCAACACCTCGGCAACACTAGGATACTTAGGAATTCCGTTTAACGGTTTATCACATCTTAGTGGCTATTTTGATCATTTTGGACGCGTCGAGAATTCGTCTAAACACATTGTACAATTACGCGCACAATTGTTCATAGTAACTGAATTCGTTTTGTATTGTATTTTCTGGTCATCGGATGTCGACGGGAAAACTAACGATTGACCAATATTTTCAGATAATGATGGCTAACACAGTATTTCTTCACCAAAATGTTGGATGGGAAATTGTACACGTCTGGCTGTATGAATGGTGCCAATTACCTCTCGGTTGAATAATATATGCCATGGTTATAATAAAGTGGCAGTCTTAAAACGAAATCGGCTTGTGATAAACCGTTTTTCTGAAATATTTATTTTGAATATTTTATAATATTGTACTCTTTTTAAACACTTTTATACATGCGATTACATAAATCAAGAATCTGATTCGAGTCAATCACAATAATATTTGTTTCGTTTTCAGGGCAAAGATAAACTGATACTGTTACACGGTCAACATTAAAAGTTCATTTAGTGCTGGTGCTCGGAGCATTTGCCATCTACGTCTCGTCCGAATAATCTATCGAACTGATATCAAATATTATTTACTACTGTGGTAATACGTAATATAATCTTATAGTTGAATTGTGCATGAACCTCAATGTCACTAATTTAAGATTGCTATCAAATTTACTCTAAACTAACTTTATATCGGTTATGTTCATCGAAGCCGCTTAGGAGTATGATTGATTCCACACGTGACCCGATGAATATTTCTAATAAGTAAGACATCTGTGAAAGTATATAAACCGTTAAAATAATTTATTACTCAACGTATTATTAACACGTCTGCAACAGTTGTAAGAATTTGTACGAATATTTTAATTATAATGGCATGAGAAATCACTCGCTTCTGCGGTTACTTCTTATCTTTATCCGTTTTCTATATACGAAAACGATTATTTTTACATTACTTGTAGGCGTATTCGGTCTTTCATTATAATTTAAAAAAAGGGATTCTAATATTTGGACTTGAATAATTGCTCATTATTTTAACATTGAATTTGTTAATGAATATTTTTGAAATATTATATTATTAATGTTGGTTTCAGTTCGTTAGATTAGTTTTATTATCGATATTTATCCACGTTTTATTCAGTAGTTATTGGTCAAAAACTTTTAAAATTTTCAAAAGTAAAAGGTTTGATTATCAGAGATGATTTATATAATATGTCTAAATGTAAAACGTGTATTTAATCATTGTATATATAGTTTACAATTTGTGTCAGTGATACAAAGTGTACGGCGTGCGTAAATATAGTGTTATGTAATAAGTTAATTATAATATCTGCTGTATATACAAATAATGAAAAAATAAAATAAATTGCATTACATTATGCACGAGTAAAAGTGAATATAAAGCAATTACTTCCACATAATAAAAGTACTGGAATAAATCCGTAACTTATTGATTTATGTGAGTACAACCTATAATATTTACCAATGCTTGGTTCAACTTGTCTATTTTGGTTATTATAATTTCTTTACTAAATGTATACCTTGTTTGATCAACAACAGTAGGAGTTTTATGGTAATATTTTTTCTTACGCTGCTGTTATCGTTTATTGCATAAAATACAATTTTATTACATTAAAAAAGTTCGGTTCCGAGTGGTAGAGTTTCTTAAGCACTTACCTAGTGAACATGTTCAGACGCTTTAGGGTTAGCGCATAATCAAATTTAGGTAGGTAAAGCTTAGGATAAGAAGTCTTTGGTCTGGTGAAACGCTGGGAAAGTTCGCAACCTGATACATCTATGACCAATCTACTCGTTTCGCGTTACAATGCAACTTTACCCGTAACATCGATTATAGCTGTCAGCGTTTTCTTACGTATTCAGGTCCGGGTCGGGGTCGATACGATTATAATTGTGCCGATAAAAAAGTTATGGATGGTTTGAAGTCGTCGAAGTTGTCGTACACCAAATTAATATTTAAATTTGAAATCGCATTGCTCGACTGTATAAAAAAAACTTGTACTACGTGTATTTCCTTTTAGATTCAAATGAGTTTTTTTTTTTTTTTTGTTTACTAATGAAAAACATCACAGATAAAAAGTTCAAGTGGTTTTAAATTTATGTATTCGTCTCAATTATATGAAAGTCAGTCTATTGTTTTACTCAGTTAGCAAATGAAAAAATGAAAACTTACTACTATTGTATACGGTGAGCATCTACATAAGAACATAAATAAATAAATAAATAAATAAATAAATAAATAAATACGGTTTGTATAATTACGTAATATTTTGAACGAATCAAAATATAATGATGACGGATAGACGTGTTGGATTTTTGTCGATAACAATAATAATAGTTATGATTATTTTCGTTACGAATATGTATTTGTATTGTGTTAACACTATATGTACAGGTACTTATATATGCATTTATATCGACATTCCTGTTCATGGTGACGTGCGTCAAACATAAAATATATTGTACATATGGAATAGATGTATCGATATGATGTAAATATTAGTTTTGTATTTTTTCTCTAAAATCAGACCGTCCGCGTACCAGTGATGCATTTCATTTCCTGTATTATCATTATTATTACCTATTAGCATCGAGATCGTTTAATGAAATAAATATAGTATTTTGTTCGACTGAAAATATGTGCTTGAACGAACGTCTACCAGACGTATATGAGAATAACGTAGTGACTAATGGTCCGCCGCCGTGAAAATTATACTGTATTATATAATTGTGGTATAATATAATATCGTTTGTTATAATTAACCTATACTGTATTGGTAGTAAAGTATTATTATGGAATTAGTACTAATGCAGGTACTTCAAATGTAATAAAAATATATTTTCAATAAATATTGATAAGTTTTAAATACTTCCATTTTCGTTTGTATTTGATTATTTGAATATTCCAAAAAAATTTAATTTTCGTTTAATAATAGAAATAAGTAATAAATATTATCTTTAGTTTATCCAACTATTTCATTATTTAGTATCACATCTACTATTAAATATTATTATTCTTAAAGACTTATAAAAATAACAATGTTTATGATTGATCTTACCTTCATGATATTATATATTTGTGTATATTAATCTGAAGTCCGATTTAGTAAAATTATGCTACAAAACTGTTGTTCATTGATAAATTATAATATTTTGGTTAAAGTTAAATAAGTGATTTTGAATGAACAATATCAATTTAATTTCAAAATAATTATAATATGTTATTTATTTATAGATTATTTTTAGGTACTTATTCCTTTAAATATATTTTTGGTGTAGTTTGAATTGTGCATATTGTGTATCTACTATTTTTTTTCGAAATATAAGTTAGAGTAGTTATTTAAAAACTTTTTTGACTGATATAATACTCGAGAATGATATAAAATACAATAAAGACTAAAAACATATATAAGTACACTTAAATTCGTTTGTATACATGTATTTTTGTATACAATTATAGAAGAGAAACGAATTTCACGCGTCGTGTTGTGTTGCGCGATAATCGAGAGGAAAACGCTATGTACTTTAATAGCTGCCGCGTTCATGATTTTCCGTCGTTTAAATTATAACAGCGGTATACATTGTATACTGGAAAAATAAAAATAAAAACACACGACGAATATAATAAATATAGATAAGCGTAACATCTCGTGAAGTCGCATCCGATCGTTTACCGTTTATTATTATTATTATTATTAACTTAAAAACCTACGCACTATAAAAAAAAAAAAAAAATAAACTGACAACGACGACGTGTCATTGCGGTTTACTTCCGGTCTTCTATTCGTATAATGTTCATCTCGTAACGCACCGATGCAGGCTTTCTTGTGGTTTTAAATTGCTGGTAGTCGTTTTTCTGTAATTTTCGGGTTTTATGTTTTGTATGGAATATTTCTTGTCCTTCGTTGTGTTGTCGGTTTTATAAAAATTCTACGTCTTAAGCACGCAATGATTTCACTCAGTTTGAAGAAGGAAACAATCGTCTACTTAACGTTTATAAATATATACATATATATATATATATATATATATATATATATATATATATATATTTTATTTTATTGTAGTAAGTGCAAGTACGTTTAATTTTACATCAAACGCGTTCCCTATAGTAAATATCGATACGGTTTTTTGGCACATATTTATTGCTTATAAATTATAAGTTATAATAATGCACGTGTTATATGTTCTTAAATCGTCTCACCGTCTGGTGATGATTGGCATAAAACCAAACATGTTTTGATTGATTGAAAACAAATGTTTAACGATTATTAGACTAAAAGCGTCGAATAGATTACATTAAATTAATATATTTTTTTTTTTATTGAATTCTTATTCATTTATCAAAAATAACTGAAAATTAAATGAACTGAGATCGAATAACAAATAAGGTGTAATGATTTAACCGTAAATAAGTTATAAAAATAATGTATTGAATGTAAATAATCAAAAGTACTAAATATATGTTAAATTAAAATATTGTCTGGCTTTGAATAAAATTATTATCTACGACTATTGATTGAAAAAAAGAATAGTTATAGAATTAGGATAAATTTATTATGCATTGAAAATGTCGTGGTCCATTCATACAGATCTAAACTAGAACTGATGTATTTCACCGAGGTTTTCGAAACGCATACATCAACGTGTTTTAGAAATTGTTCTTGTTATTGCTATTGATAAATATTAATTCAGTAGTATTGTACTGATTCAATGGCACTATAGAAAATTAAATCAGATACAAAATAAATACATATCAGAATTTTGAGCGTAGTTTTAGGAAATCATATTGGTATATGTATACAATCTATTGATTTTTCATCCTCAAGTGTTTTAACTAGATAGCGAATTAAAAATATTATATTCTCATACATATAGATATACATAAAACATAAAAAATAGGTATGGCGTGGAAGACAAATTGGTGATCACAGTTAAAAAGTTACCAGGTTAAGTTACCTATAGCGTAATGTAGTTACTGTAGTAAATGAAAAAAAATTAACAAATTACACACGGATGTAAAGTAAATGCGTCCGTTACATTTTTTCATTCCTCCCCCCCCCCCTTATAATACACCAATAAGACTCTACATTGTAATCCTCAATGACTTCTTTTGAGTTTGGTGTAATTTCTTTCCTGTAACGTATGAATAATTGAGTTAAAATGTATCTACATTTGCAAATACCGATATCAATAAAAACAAGGGATAAATTCAAAACATACATACTTAAATATAACACTTATAGATTTTTTAATGTATAGTTAGTATATATTTTTATGTTATTTCATCAAAGACATTATAGCTACGAAATCACTACTTAAGGGAATGAAAAGATGTTGTGACAACTACATGTTGCACGGTTTATTTTAATATTAAGTCAATAAAATACATTTTTAGTATCTTCTACTTGAAAATTACGTAAAACTACTGAATAAATAATTTTTTAGGCTTAGTTTTTTGTTTTTATCGGCCATTAATGCACCTTAACCTTGTAACATTTCGCTCACTGTATGTTATTACATAATAATTTTTTTTTTTTCTTACCTTATAATATTATTTATGTTATTGTTTAGTAAGTATTTTTATTTTAGTTTTTATATAGTAACCTGAAGTTGGTTTTAGCCAAGATTTTTAATTACTTATTCTATATTTATTATACCCATGGAGTTTTTTAATTCTTGGTAATGAATTATATAATAGTTTTTATTTTTATTTTTATTTTAAGATGGGTTTAAAGTGCTTATAGTTTAAACTAAAGTATAACGATATTACTATTAAGTATTTATTACATCACGTATTATGTGTTTATTTTGTACAATGTTGTATAATATTGTAAGTTAACAATATGATAATAATAAAAAAAAATTAAAACACCAAAACAAAATCGCGAGGCCCTGTGCGGTCGCACTTCGTGCACACCCCTCACGCCGGCACTGACTTCTCGTGTATATAAATATATGTACGTTTTATTTCAACTATTTAGGTATTTATAAAAAATAAAATATTAAGTGTAGAATACAAAAAATGAATAATTATAGCTACTTAACTGAATATAGTAACAGTATTTTAGTGGTTTGACAAAAATATAATAGCAGTGGATCCCATAATTCTAAATTTAATTCCATATTAGTTTTATTAATGATAAAACAAAATGGCAAACGGCGAATAAGAATAATTAAAATGAGTCTATAACTTAGTATTTAAACCAAATGCACATTTTATAATTTAGTAATATCTCTACATTTACTGCTACTGAACAAAAATATCACGTATATTATTTAAATAGAGAATAAGTTAATAATAATGTTTTAGGTTATAAAGTTGTATAACCAACATAATTATGTAAAAATGGTAACTTGTGTTAATTTGATAACTAGTTTAGGAGAAGGGATAATTATTATTGCACTATTATTGTACCATGTTGTTCTATTATAAGTTTTATGTTTGTGATTTATGGAATATAAATTATATTTTAATCATAAGGTACAAGATAAGTTCAATGATAATCCACCATGGTTTTCACTATGGTATTAACATTTTGAACATATAAAACTGTGTACGTTCAATTTACGGGTTTGGAGCCGAAAACAACAGTAGCGTTTATTCTTGTTCACAGAAATAATAAACAATTCAAAATACGTTTGAACATAACACAAAAATGGTTCGTAGTCTTTAATTTAAAAATGATAGCAATTATTTTTAATCAAAAAAGCTACCGTGGTATACATATGATCGATATTTATACCGACGATAGACGATTAGTTAAATTTATAAATGGTTACAGACAAATAATTATTGTTATGTTTTGGAAAAATATACGAATATACTTAAAAAAAAATAAATACAATTATAAACTTATCAACATGAAAATAATCTTGAAAATTGTTAAAATAATTACACTTCTAAGTAACATGGTAATTATTACATTACGCATTACAATTATTAATGAATTTTAATAATAATTCAAAATTGTAGACACCCGATCGTTGTGGTATTCTGTGTTGTTTTTATGAGAAAATTTAGAATTGATTAAAAAATACATTATAATTTTATTCTACATTTAAGAGCAAACACTTGTGATTTTTTCCTTAGTTGTAAAATTTTCAGTATGAAACCTAGATTTATATTTATTCAGACCAATAAACTTTTAGTATTATGTTTGGTGTAAATTGTATAACATCAACATTCTAAGAGTCTAAAGCAAATCTATACTAAGCGAGATACGTTCGAATATTTATCCCGAAAATGCATTCAGTAGTAGTTCGTTCGTATATTAATTACCATTGAACTTTACCCTGAAGAATAAGTAACCTCTAGACTTGCACTTAAAGTTGATATATAAGAACTTGCTGATTAATAACATTGGGAAGACTTTTCAAGTCGCACTTTAAAATTAACCTGAATTTCACTACTGACAGCTATTAATTTTACACACTTCATAACGCGTATGTTATTATCGAAAGAAAATTTTAGTCATGATAATTCACTTACATTATTTTGATATTTTTAATCATTTGTAAAATGCTATTTATCATTATTTTCTATTTGATATGGGAGTTATTACCGATGGTTTCATTAAAAAAAAAAAAATTAGATATACCATAACACACAGTACATTGTTATATAATTAATAGCTCTATGTTTTATATTTGTTTTATAATATGTTTTACTATTATGTATATTTATTGAAGTGTTACACAATATTCAACATAATTAATGGATGGAAAATTTTCTTAAATTACCATCTCCTTAAGATATGCAGACGAGGAAAAAATAAATATTATTCGTTTCATTTTATTTGTAGTCATGGTACAGTTTCTTTGATGTTATTTAAAACTAGATATATTCTGATATTAATAAAATAAATAATAATGATTAAAGCTTACGCAAACAAATTTTTTGAAAGTATTGAAAACGTGGATATTTTTATACCAACTACAAAGTAATTTTACTGTACACTAAAAATTGAAATAAAAAACTAAGTAGTAAAATATAAATACATTTATATAAGCTTCTAGAAGTAAACATAAACACATGTAGTATACATTGAACCGATGTAAGAATAATTTTTATAAAACGTTGTGACAATTATATTTTCTTTAGAAAAAAAAAAAAGAAGAATAATATTTATGACAGTAAAAATGTATCGTGCATTTCTATAATACATCAACGCACAAAATGATTTGTCGATCAATAGCAGTGCGAGTTATTTTAAAATAATTTTATAATATATGCACTGTATAATACACGCGTAGAAAAAAAAAACTACATTTAGGACAGTATACTGGTAGGGCCGGCGAGAGAGTAAGGCAGTGAGAGCTAGAGCCCCGGGGCCCGTAGCTCTGAAAGGCCCCGTCGTCTTAATTTTTTATTCAAAATTATTTTATAATTTCATTCTCCGTAGCACGAGATGCACATTTTAATATTTTTATTGTACTAAAGTATGTACAAGTAGTATGTATCTTGGCCAAACAAGTGTAAGGGGGCGCGGAACTGATCAGTTCCGGGGGCCCCCAAAATATCTCAACGGCCCTGTATACTGGAATTGGACATAATATTATTTCACGTAGTTTCTATAGAACAATTTCAATAAAAGGATGGATATTTTATAGTCATACTTCGTGGATAACTAGGATTTTTTTTTTTAAATGGAGTGTCGCATAAACATTAAATATATGTTATTTATATACATATTTTATAGTTTCACAGTATAGGTATGTACAGTAAAAAAGTTTGATTTACATACGAATCGTTGGAAATAAAATTTACAACTCAAGAATTTTATACCGTAATTCATAATATTTTTCAAGACTGTAAACAATTTTAAACAAACCATCCATGATGATATAGATATGATGACTAGGAAAAGTAACTTTAATGGAAAAATGATGTTCGTTTGAGGTCTGCACCCAGTTTTCATTTTGAGTTTATGTGTTAAAATGCTTTATCAAATCTGACGGTGATATTGAAAAAATATTCTATTTTCATGACTAATTGTCAACATAAAACTAGTTTTACATTGATATTTTGATCAGTTACAATAAAAAATATATTTATGTTACCTCTGATTATATAATAATATATTATATCATTGACTATCATGACATGACTATAGACCCACCACTAGCCGGATTGAGAAACCAAAATAGTGGGAGAGGTAAATTCCTCGGGTTGACCAACCAATATCAACCAAAAACCTCATTGGTACCACGGGATGGTAGAGCCTCATCGCGTTTAGGATGAGTACGGGCTTCGACCCGGTGCTGGTGGACCCTTTTCTACCACACTCCGATAGATCTGTACGTCCACATTTCTTGAATCGCTAATAGTAGATGTGTGGCCGTAGGCTTCGGTTGAAAATTTGGATCTCGTGACATGACATGACTCCAGGAGGTTGCCACTGGTCATATTATTTTAATACTTTTATAAACAACAATAAATAATATTGTATTATAAAAGTTATTATTTAATTTTAATAATTAATACATATTATTATTAAGTTCAACATTTTAAGGACTCAAAAAAATGTTTGAGTCATGTTTTTCTATGAATTTTAGGTACAGTTTAAAAATAGTTGGGTTTAAGAGACTAAGGAGAAGATAGATAACTAAACATTCACTATATTTAAATCGAGTTTTAAGTGAGATGTATATTTAGTCACCTATCGTACACCTTTTTATTCACTTTGTATATCTCTCTTGTGCTGTATAATCAGGATTTATATATTTATATTAAAAATATAGTTTTTTATACTACAGAAATACTCAGCTAACCAAAGCCAAAAAATACTGTCAAACAATACAGTTGTCATTTTTAGTTATAAACTATAATTAATTAATGCGTTTAATACAATTAAAGTTTATCTGTTTCAAAACGCTATAAAAATTGTAACAAATATTCTTCAAGATATGTCAACTTTAGCAAAGAAATTTATTTTATTTTATCCTCTGATAGATACTTGTAAGTATTTAAATTTAAATATTTGTTAAAAATAAAATATTAAAAATGTTTTATTAGGAATAGATAATTATTTTTTTGTTGTCAATTATTTCATTTCAGATTTGCCAAAATAGATTTGCGAGGAGCTACAGTATATACTACACAATAGACATTTATGTTCAATTATATAGTAACATAGTTTTATGTATACAATTTAAATACGATTGTGTATGCACATAAAGCAAATGTGGCCTAAAAAAAGTTGCTGAACATAATAGTTGGTTAGCATAATCCATAAGTCATAAATATTTAATTATATTGTTAAAATATATAAAATAAATAAAAAACTCCTTCCAAAGTACTTGTCTTAAGATGAACTCATATATTTTTATTTTTTATGTAAAATAACATAAATATTATATATATACAAATAAGAATTATTTTTAGCGCTTATAATTAATGACTAATGAACTTTTGATCACTTATCTATCATATTCACTTATGTTTATTGTACCCTATGCGTATAGTTGTATTATTTTCTATATTAAAAAATTAAATAAATACTATTACAGTGGCCACCGGTTAAAACCAGGTATGAGTGGTTCTTATTTAATAATGAGTGGAAAAGTATATTTTAAGTAATTCGAAAATCAATCTAATACAGTAATTAGTACAGTAATTCAATACAGTAATTAGTAACAAACTGGCTATCAATTCTGTTTTATATTTTTTTTAAACCATTTAGCAATTTTTACTTGTCTTGGTCATATTTCAAAGATATTAATTACGTGTCAACAACAATACGTTTCTTTATGCATATCTAACCTCAGTTTTGTGTTTATGGATTATATTTACAAACATTTATTTCGGCTAGTATTGAGCCGAGTAGATCGTTCACGTAAGTATTTACTATACGATTGAAAAATATACAAATTATATATTTTTCAGAATAAGTCCTCTGTAGTATACAGTTTATATATCATTTGATAGTTTTTGTTACTTTGAATGGTTATATATTATGTTTGATATAAATGACTCGAATAGAATATACATATTTGCAATAGATTTTGACGGGTCTCGAGGAATAAATGATTGCAACATTTTTCATTGAGCCTGTAAATTAAAATTTGTTATCATTCAAATATTTTATAATATTATATATTAATATTATGTATATATTAGGCCCTAATATAAACCTAATAATTAGGGTGATCCTTAATATTTAACTATAAAAATACTGTACTAGGACTCTCTAATTTTATTTGATACTATATAAAAATAATTTAAATACAATTTGGTAAAAATGACCTACCCCCTTCCCATGTCACAAGAGGGTTGAAAAATTACCGAAGAGGGTGTATTTTTGGATTTCTGAGTTTTACTCAAAAACTATAATACGTAGAATGAAAATTTACTATTAAAATTTCTATTAAAGAATATAATATTATCTATAACATTGAATCTTATAACATTTCATCTAAGTCCATTATTTTCTATGAAAAACATAAAACCCTAATTTTTTTTTATTTACCAAATATTTGGTTTTACGGTTTTTTTTTATACTTATTTAACAAACGGTTGATGTTAGAATAAAAAGTTGTGTTTATAAATTTTCTTTTACATTAAATTTTCTATAGATAAAGTAATTAATAAAAATATCATTAGATTGATAGTTTCATTGTTGCATTTAAATTTAGCATTTATTTCTTCATAAAATGGTAATAAAACGTACTGAATAGTTAATTTTTTTATCTTAAAGTTACAATATTATCAAATCGATATTATATATGTTACGGTCCAAGTGGATAAATGGCCATTGTAAACACTGACCGGACAAAGTTTACAATTTCCGAGTATTCAAGCCATGTAGATAATTATTCACTTATACCAGACATTGTATACACTGAAAGTGCCAAGTGAACAAAATACATATAATATTATCGTTTATAATTTTATTTTTTAAAAAAAAAAGAGAATATTTTATTTCTATTGTTTATTATTTATTATTACGAGTATTACCATTACAGAATTTAGAGTTACATACAATTCCAAAAGCTTTACAATTACATCTCCTTGTTCCACATTTTTGACGACAAGTGCAGCGGTCAATTATTGATTATCTACTAATGTCTCAACTGATAAAAGTGATTGTAACCCATAGGAAACAGTACCTAAAAAAAATTATAAAATATAACACACTAAACTATCTCAAATATTTACATTGCCCACACCAGTTTTAGTATTGTATACAATAACTTTTCAAATCAATTTTGTAATTGTATTACAATGACTAGTCTACATGGGAATTAAATATGTATTGTTAACTTTGCCCAATTATCTTAGACGTTGTATACAATGGTAAATGATGTATTAATATGGACGAATTAACCTACTGTGTTTTAATACCTTAATATTAATGTAAACAAAAAATTATTTTTCATAGTTTATTATTTCAGTTTTGCAGTAATCGTCGATCATTTTATTTACTTAAACGCTTTTTTTTTTATAAAAAAAAAAGTTGTTTTTAATAAAATTTTATATTTTTGTCCCTTAAAATCATAATAGTATATAATTTTGTTAAAATTGATTTTAACCCAAAAAAATTGTTTTTAATTAAAATAGGTTTTTTTTTTGTCCCGTTTTGATTAGAAAAATATATGGTCATCTTCATTATAAAGTACTATTATTGCATTAGAGATATTATATTTTTGAATGAAATTTTTCGTTTTCATTAAGTAATATAATTGTAAAATAAAAATATATTTAAATCATGAAACAGTTGAATACATTAAATTATTTTTGACATTAATTACTCATTTCAAAAAAATAAATTAGAATTAATTTATAACAAATAGATAAGATAAATATAGATAGATATTTCCGATTTCATAAGTATATTGTATAACTGCAGAATAGATTATGTAAACACTATGAGAGCACAATCGATTTAATGATGGTAGAAATAGTAGAATGGTAGGGCGTTCATTATAAATCGCATTAAAGAACAATTGATCCACAAAATTATCATAAATTACAAACAATGTACAGGTATTCTTTTACTTTTTTACTTTGAACCCGTGTGCTCTCATCGACACTTATGGAAACTAAATTTATATACACATATTTACATTTATTATAATCATCAGAATAATTCTGATCATTGAAATAGATTTTGAATAATACTTACTCAACTAACGGTAATAAAATAGATTTGACATCATCGTTTAATTGTAGGCAACATAGAATCTAGTTGATGTGGTATGGGACCATTACTATCAATTCGACCCATGTACAAGGTTATTATTTGACTAATTTCTCACGAAATTGTACGTTCTTAGTGGAGAGTAGATACCTAAAATCCAATTATCTTAAGACGACATTTGTACGTCTCTCTTCTTTTGCTTTAATTTAAAAGTATGACAAAACATAGCATTTCTGAGATATTGGACATTTTGTCTTCCTGACATCTACTGGTTTGGACAAAATATAACTAGTTTGAATTTATGTTATAATATTTTTAGGTAAAAAGTTTATAAACACTAAAAAACTAATCACCCCTTTTTTATAATAGTAGCATAACATACATTTGAAAGCAACGATAAATCATTGCACTCTAAAATAATTGCGAAAGGTAGTGTATCCATGTATTATTAGTGATATGATTGAAGTAATGTATAATTGTATCTACAAACTCTAGTATATTATGTAATAAGAAAATTGTGTGCACTCAATTTAAAATCATAAGTCTTAAAATCTAAAATTAACTAATATTTTTATTTAAAAACTTAACATACTAAAAAGATTAAAAAAAAAAAATAAATAATTCTCACCATTTTGTTCAACAGTATGTAAAATATCAATAGGTTATAAAAAAAATTATCGGCAGGTAATCTAATTTATTTATAACTGTATAAAATAACTTAAATTTAACGAAATATTATATTCTTAAGTCAGATATATAAATTGAAATAATTTATAATGATAAATATTATATATTTTATATTAAAGAAAAAAAAAAAAACATTATTGTAATTTATAATTAATTATATTCTACCTGGTAAAGTGTTCATGCAGTTGTAAAGTAAAATAGTGTGGGTAATATACGATTGCAAACGTTTTTACCTGCCTTTAATCATACGGTGTTGTCAGATTTGGTGTCAATAACACATTTTTAAATATTAATTTTAAAAATAATCGGAACTCGCGTCGTATGCTATCTACATAAAAAGTGTATCTACCAAAATTGTGTGTTGGCGTTGTATGTTATCTACAATTTTCCACCCCGCAATTTGTAAATTGTTGGTGTCGTCTGGGCATCTAGACATTATTTCATTAAAGAACTCTTTTTCATGTCTTCAAAAAACTGGTCAAAAAGATTCTTTGATGCATTGAGTGAACGCCACCACTCTTCCATCAACTGCCGTTCCAATAAGTTAGTGGCACCACGTGTTTTTATGCCATATTTTACTTTGACACGTCTCCACGTAGATTCTATAGATTGGGTATTGACCTCCCATTTTTGAACGAAGTTCAAATTGATCAACGCAAACGTCTCGGCATAAATTAAACCAATCTGTAACAGTATGTCTTGCTCTGCCGGTCCATTTTGCAGTATTTGTTACGTTCACTTCATTGCACCAATACCAAACTAACTCTACTATGTGACACAAACTTAGACCACGTTTACGTCGACATAAGTAAAGAATTTATTTTGTTTTCTGATGGACTGAAATGTTTGGCATCCTTTCTTCTGACAACGTAAACACTTTTCTTTAATAACTTTACCATCTGCATCACGTTTGCGAGTGTTTTTCATATACTCCTTAAGGGCCCCTCCACATGCTTCATTATTTGAATTAACTTTTTGGCATACTTTAGCAGTGGGTAAAACACCACGTTGTTTTAAAAAATTGGTGCAAGATTCATCATTGTAAATAACATGTCTATAAAAGTCAATAAAATGTTCCATTTTGATTTAGCAAAAAATAATTACATAAATAATTTAATAAAATAATTTAAGCACACACCACTTTTACGAAACTCATATGTCTACTAGCTATGATATGTGTAAAGTGTAGACTGTAGAGTGTATTATTGATATTTATAATTATACGGTTATACCTGCAATATTAGTCTCCGTACAAAGTAGATATCAACCAAAAGGTAGATAACATATAACGCGATCAAAGTTTAGGTAGATAGCATACAACGCGAGTTCCAAATAATCAAATAGTAATATAAGGGTTTTCTGCTATTACGCCGGGCGATAAGATAGATAGGTACGATGTAGAATATCTATAATATTATAACTTTATTAATTTAATGGAAAACCAGCTCGATTCGTATAGTTCGACAGTCGTGAAAAAAAATGTACATAATATGGCCATAAAAAGATAAATCTTTAATTGAATTAACTTTACAATCTATGTATGCATGTATTATTTTATATTTTTTTCCCGAACAAAACATATCCAGAAATTATAAATTTGGCAACGTAGTCTATAAAAACGTTCGCAATCAATCGTTTTTCGGCTAAAAAAAAGAAATTCTCTGATAAGCGTCATTCGTTCGCAATCGTGTTATAAAAATGGTAAAACATTCGCAATCGTGTTGTACCCAAATAGTGTTTATAGATAAAAAAAAAAAAACTTTTATTATTTATAAAATATAAAAAATATGTAATTGTTTTTGCTTGTAGTATTATTGTTTAATATTTGCAATCATTTGCGAGTACTCATCATAAAACAATTACATTTTAGTTTTTTGTTTTATTACATGACATATAAAATTATAAAATTATATATAGTACAATAATTAAACTTTTACCAATGCAGTGATAATTATGTTTTCTTAGCTACACAGATTAAGTTACTTATTTTTACATCATACTCAGTGTTTGTATACTATTTCATCAAACTATGCGAAGAGTAATAGGTTAGTGCCACCAACAGTATACACCATCGATATGTATAATTGAAGGACAAACACGAAATCAGCTTAAATTACCAGATCATATTATTGTTGTACCTATTCATAAATTAAAATTATGCTATTAAAATTAAAAAAAATAATAATATGATACGCTATCCATAATGAATTAAGTAAAAAAAAAATATAAAGTGCTTGTATTTATTGTCCTTTATTTAGTAAATCACCTTGATCCTGTAAATAGTTCAATTGAACAAATCAAAGATATAAATACTAAGAAAAATATATTAATTTAATAATGTGTAATATTATATTTTCATGCTCATTTATCAATTTAATTTGGCCTAGTTTTCTCTGAAAGGAAAAAAAAATTATGCACTAAGCGAATCGTTCAAAGCAAAAATATTTTCAGTTATTCACTAATAATTTTTCCAATGACAATTTTTTTTTTAACGATCTAGATTTCCTAGTAATTCCATTTGTTTTTCCCATACGTTTATATTAATTAGTAGCTGATACTACATAGGTACTGCCTTCCTGCTATTTATAATTGTTACTCTCACGATTTGATTCATATTTTATAATTAAAAAAACTAAACTGGACTTATTTGTTTCTGTAAAACCTAAAAACCAATACCATAAATATACTCCTTCAATTAAATTTATCCAATACAAGTAGCTCAATATTTGAAACAAGAAAAAACTGTACAAATTTAATATATCCAAAATAAAATGCAATGTTATAATAGTCGATAATCAGTGTACAATATCAAAAGACCAACATTTAAATAAATGTTTTTGAATTTTTCTTAAAAAGTGATTCGTGATCTTTCTGTATTTCATTAAAATAATTTTGCTATTAAAGACTTCAGGACGGTAAGAACTTTGGCTAATATTAAAAACAGTAATAAAAAACAGATTATTAAAATTTATTGACTAACGGAGAAGTTTTTGATACAGGATTCGCACGGAACCGCCACGACCAGGATAAAATGCGTAGGAGTGTTTATGGTTTTTGTTCCCAAATAATAAAAATAATCATATCCTAATATGACGGAGTTCAGGTATCTTACCGGTAATCATCAAGAACTGCCGTCTCTTATTCTACATATTCAGCATTGGCTGTCAACCTTATAATAGTGATTGATAATCTAACGGAAACTTTGTGTTTACTTGGTAAATATATAGATTATATTATAATAATAATGTAACAATCATTATATTACCTTCCTCTTTTTTTTTTTTTTTTTTTTTACAATCGGATTAAATACAATCGTTTAATTGGCTATGACAGATATTATTGAATACTAATACTATTGTAAAATTATGCTGGCTAAAATCAAACTGATTGTTTCATTAAAAAAATCAACAAAACAACAGTACATACACTAAAAGATTATTTCATTTTTATTTATAATTTCAATGTTAAAGTTGGTGAATGATTTTTTTTTTTGTATTTTAATTTTTTTTTACGCATTTAAACGTTGAGACAAGATGGTAGTTTATTAAAAAAAGATGGTTCGAATTCAAAAATTCAACAAGTTGTGATGAAGAAATTAGTCTAATTATTTCACGGTCGTACTCACAATTTTATACTTATTAGTTAGCAGTTAAATAAAATAAATTATTAATACCTAGTAATTTAGTGTAAGATTTATTTAATAGTAATTAACTATAGTTAGGATAATTTAGCAATAGTTTACTGTAATTAATATTAGTTAGTAGTGTAGGGTAGCTTTATCATAAAATTAAATGTTATTATAAATTAAGTTAAGTTAAATTAATTATTATTATCTGATTATTATACTGATAGTATACGATTTATTTAATAGCAGTTCAGTATAGTTAAAATAATTTAGCAGTAATTAACCGTAGTTAATACTAGTTAGCTTAGTCAAAGAATTAGTGTGAAATAAGCGCAAAGGAGTGTCAATAATTGTTAGTGTTATTTCAAACTAAAAATAAAATAAGTAAAATATAGTTTTTAGCAGAATTAATATTAAATGTTGGTTAAAAATATATTTTTAACAAACGTTTTATAGAATATAATTTAATAGATTTATAAACTACAGATAGATTATAATTAGTGTTCATTGCTAATCTTTGTAAGACGTATTAGATACGTAATACAAATAGACGCTGTATGCGGATTAGGTCTTCACGAGAATATCACAGTAAAAAATATACTTGTTACTATATACAATAATTATAGTAATACGCTAATACTATAATATTGTTGATGAAGTAAAAATATTGTTAGTTAAAAGCTAAAATGTTAAGAAAATTTACATACATGGATATAATATCGATAAAAATATTTTGAAGGAGAAAAGAGTACAAGCTGTATTAGTTTGAACTAAATTATGACGTATTTGACACTATGTACTGTTATTTATCTTTGTCAAATTAATGTCGAACAGACTACGCATGTATGTACATTATTAATGTTGTACTTGAACACGAGTTCATGTGGACGAAAAATTTTATAGGTCCAATAAATTATAATTTGATCGTGTGTGTAACACAAAAAGATATTCTATATTTTAGCTGACAATAATAAATTAAGTTCGAAATCAGCATTAAGTAATGCAGCTATTGATTCTATTAAAAATTATGAAATTGAGATGAAGTTTATCAATACGGACAATTAACAGTTGAACACAATTTTTTTTTTAAATGTCTTCTTATTCCGAGTATTAGCGGAACAATTGTTTCAAATGTAAAAGTTATGTCGTATTTGAGATGTAGCAAGAAGTGAGTGAGTCAGGGCTGTATTTAGAATTTAGTCACCCCGGGCACTTATAAAATTCCGCCCCCTATTTTGGTGCTGGAAGGGTATTGTGGGGGGGGGGGCAGATGAAAATAATCATATTAGTCATATTATTGTTTTATCGCTCTGTATTGTACAAAATACAACTGCAGTGGTTAACAATAACTCTAAAATGCAAACTGCATTCAGACTTCTGCGTATTGTGTAATGTCATTAATTGTCAAACTAAAGAATTCTTCAGCGTTCGTTTAAAAATAGATTTTAGAGAATATCCTATAATAAACTTCAGCTAAATTTCCACCGATAAATCGACAATACAAAATACAATACATAGAATAAAAATATTTTATACAATTATAATAATTCAAAGTTAGATAAATACAAAAAATAAATAAATAACGATTTACCATCCCCAAATTTCACAAGGGGGAGAACGATTGCCCACCCTGGCCCCTACTTAAATATGGCCTTGGAGTGAGTGATATTTGTATTTTATACAATATAAATTATATAGATTAATTATTTTATTACTAGTTTATTTATTATTAATAAGTAATTACTATTTTATTGGGTTATATGATTACTTATAATTTTTTACATTTGAAACAAAATATGTCCGGTGAGTGAAATGCAAATATTTCTTTTTTCTAAGAAATTAGCCTAAATAAAATAATTAATTCAAATATGAATTTTAATTATTTTGAATCAAAAATAATTTGTACAATTTTATGAGTTCATCTAATTTTTTTTATTTCGTTTTAAAATGTATATCTGAGCAATAAAATTAAATGTATGATGTTACTAAAATAAAAATAGTAACACTACGGGTAACTATGATAATATGTATATTTTTTATATTTTTTATATTTTCGTAGTTAAGCAAATACATTATTATTATTTTTACAATTATAAAACAAGAAATTTATTCTTAATGAACAAATTTGTATCAAATTACTTAATGATATGACTTTTTTTGAGGTTTATAGTAAATATTTAAATAAGCTTAAAGCTATTATGTTTCAATGAATTGAATTATTCAAATATTCGACTATGTATGAAATTAAATGTATTTCAACTTTATTTTGCAGATATAAGTTTTAATTTAAAATTATAAATAAAAATGCATCTTCTGTTTAATAAATGGTATTTATTTTAATTATTAATAAAACAGATTATTCAGTCTTAGAACAGGGAAACTTTAAACATTGTTTCCACATTAGATACAAATCAATAGCTATAACGTATGTAACAATAAAACAAAATTAAACATACTTAACATAAATTTGTATAATAAAATAACCTATTTGTTTTGAAATTTCGCAATGGCTTATTTTTTAGTATAAGGGAAACTGCTTCCTGGAGGTCCATAGCTATCTTGTCCCGGGGCTGAATAAGTGTCTCCAGCACTACCACCGGCATAGCCGCCCAAACCGCCAGAACTAGAACCATGTCCACTACCAGGTAAATCATCGAAACTGGAACTTCCTCCGTATCCTCCAGATGAACTTCCTCCGTGTCCTCCAAATGAACTACCTCCATATCCGCCAGATGAGCTTCCTCCGAGTCCTCCAAATGAACTACCTCCGTATCCTCCAGATGAACTTCCTCCAAATCCTCCAAATGAACTTCCTCCGTGTCCTCCCAATGAACTTCCTCCGTACCCTCCAGAAGAGCCTCCTCCGAGCCCTCCAAATGAACTTCCTCCGTGTCCTCCACCAAATGAGCTCCCACCATATCCTCCTGATGAACTTCCTCCGTGTCCTCCAAATGAACTACCTCCATACCCACCAGATGAGCTTCCTCCTAGTCCTCCAAATGAACTTCCTCCATATCCTCCAGATGAACTACCTCCATGTCCTCCAGATGAACTTCCTCCGTATCCTCCAGAAGAACCTCCGAGTCCTCCAAATGAACTTCCTCCGTGTCCTCCAACAAATGAACTGCCACCATATCCTCCTGATGAGCCACCCCCGTATCCTCCAGATGAGCTTCCACCATGTGCTCCACTTAATGAGCTACCACCATATCCTCCTGATGAACCACCTCCGTATCCTCCAGATGAACTACCTCCATGTCCTCCACCGATTGAGCTACCGCCATATCCTCCCGATGAGCTTCCACCATGTCCTCCACTGAAAGAGCTGCTTCCATATCCACCAGATGATCCTTTGTGGTGCCCAGCTGAATACCCACTAAACAGAATGCCACTTGAAGAACCACCATAACCTCCAGAAGAGCCTCCGTAATTTCCTGAAGATCCACCATATTTTCCAGACGATCCACCGTGACTTCCCGAAGAACTACTGTAACTTATTGGAGAACTAACAGAGTTGCCTGAAAAACCACCATGACCACCGGAAGATCCGCTGTATCCTGAAGAACCATGATCACTGGAATCATATTCATCCGATGAAGATGGTCCACTGCTATAACTGCTTGATGAAATGTCATCATAGCTGCTACCACCATGTCCACTTGATCCAGAATCGTAAATGCCAGAACTTCCATGACCTAAAATCATTTTTTACTTATATTATTAAAGGTATTTAGTTTTATTCATGAATTTATTATAAAAACTAAAATGTGATAAGGATTTCCTACTAGGATAAGGATGATAACGAAATAAATGTGTGTGTAGCCGTGATTTAAAATGTGTTATTAATAACAATCTTACCATCAAACGAGTCATCTCCTACAACACCACTATAGCTGCTTGGAGATCCTCCATAACTACTGGACGATCCTCCGTGACCACCGGAGGATCCTCCGTAACCACCGGAAGATCCTCCATAGCCACCAGACGATCCACCATAACCACCGGATGATCCTCCATAACCACTGGATGAACTACCATGATCGTAATGATCATCATGAGATGCATAGTGGTGAACTGGTTTTTTTACATAAACTTCTTTCACAATTGTTGGTACATGTACACGGATATGTACGCTGTAATTCATTTTTAAGAGTATTATAATTTAATACTTATGTAGAAACAAATTCTATCTAATACTTAATATTAATTTAAAAATATAAAATATTTATTGGAATCTTGTTTATATTTAATATTATTAGGTATATAACAAATAATATATTACAACTAAAAAGGTATATTTTGTTTTTAATAAAATTTATGAATAAGTATTTTTGTCTAACGGGAGAAATCAGAGATTTTAAATAATAAATAACTCGTAGTCATCTCATATTAGTTTCACGTTCGATCATTAACTGATTTAATAATTTGGTTGGTAGGTTGTATAATTATATGTATTATTTAAACGTTTAATGAAAGTTGTTCGATTCTATTTTAAATACGATTTATTTATTTTATGTAAATACATTATATTTATTTTATAAGTTTTATTTAGTTAATTAAATTATTAAAGAAGAAGAAGTTTATTAAATTATTTAAAGTATAATCTATGACTAACAGTATATCTGTATAAGAAAAAGTTTCATTCCTGGTCATACGTATTTAAATAATTTCGTTAAGATTTCCACAACGTTTTACGAATTAGTTATATTGAAAAATACTGATACTGGTATAGTAAAAAAAAATGTTTTGAATTTAAAACGAACCATTTGTTTTTCTATCATTTATTTATTAATTAGTATTGTCTATATTTCTATGTTAATACTCTATTTCAGTGGAACATATTCAAGTCACTATAGGGGTTAAGGCGAATTGCAATGTACTTGCAATAATTACAGGCTTGGATATTTTTAACTCGCTAATCCGAAAAACGGAAAACATAAAAACAGACTCGGGTCGCTATAATTATGTTGTAGTACTATGCTTACTGTTCTTTGCCGAACGTCGCGTACGCACCGGCGACCGCGAGGAAGCAGCATACCTGAAAAACACAAGAAAAACATTATGGTCGTGTACCCAGACGTGTTACATCACTATTCGCGGCGGGTAAACCAGTGCAACACAATGTTTCCTCGGATCCGGTCACGACGGGTTAGTGGCGGGGCGTGGGCGTGAGAATGTTTGCGGCACGACAGGAGCTGCGGCGGCAGAGGAACTAGTTTCAGGAAGAGCAGCGCGGACTTTGCCTGTCGCACGGCGCCTCGGCGTGGTCACATCGGGGTCACGCGTACGCGGCGGTGAAAGGTTTCCAGCAATCGGGCGGACCGGACGAAAGCGTTCGTTTCCGAGCGCACGAGACACGCCGTAACAAGTACCGCCGGGACGGGCGGACACGTCGCACGTGAACGCATTTAGTACCACTGTCGGGTTCGGGATGCGATCCGCGCCCGCGGGATGTACCACGCGCTGGCCTACGTGGTCCCTGGAGCCCACCCGTCGCTTTCCCCTTGCGCCAGAGACCACTTGTGAGCGTCTTCTACCGTGGCGTCGAAGCCCCGGTAAAACGGAGAGAGAGAGAGAGAGAGAAAAAAAAAAATTTAGCCAAAAATTATTTGAACGCAATGTTGAAACCGCATGTTTCGGATGCATCTCGGTTTAAACAAATTTAACAATTCAATTTAAACGAACATATGTTTAGTGATAAAGAAACTGCTGTGAACGTTTAAACAGTTGAGTTACGAGGTAAATCATGAACGAGAACAAATGGTTCGCGGTTGGTCTGTCCCGGTAAGAAGTAAACGTTCAAACCACCTCAGCTTTATGCGTGTGCTCTATGAGTGGACGGGGGGTGGATGAACTGCACGCGGTCCGGAAGTAACATAATGTAACATGAACTCATTACATCGCTATGGTGACGTCGTGACGGGAGATATACATTTGTGATTCCGATCGTGATTTGCCGATCGGGCGATTATCAAGTATCGTTGCATGTATGTGTCTTATGGGTGTAAACAGTAATATACGTACACACACCCACACGCACATACAAATATATATATACATATACTCGTATATATACTTGCTCTACCGCGTGAATTACTCGCGCAGATTTAACGTATTGTTAATGTATTATGTATTGTTATTATTAAATTCGATTGAATGGAATATAGTACAATGTTCGAAACAACTTTTGGTTAGGATATCGTGCGAATCGGACAATATCATGTGTAAATCTGCACGGATCTCGAACAGACAAGTCGGGTGTACATACCTACCGCAATTTCACGTTTTCAACAGTATTATTGTATAAAGTATTATTGTCGAACATTACCGTATCTCATATGAAAATGTGATGTTTATGTTTGTAATCATATTCGCATAGGCGTGATCAAATATATTTAGGAAGTTGTAGCCCACTAAATTCAAAAAAGTAATAATTAAAAAACTATAATTTTATTATTATTATCAATCGCCACGAGCCCAATATAATAATAAGAACAATTAACTTGAACGAAATAGATAACAAATAATTCTGGGGGACTAATAACACCCAAGTCCTCTCCTAGATATGCCTTTGCATATTCATTATGTTCGTTAACTCGATATTATATTATTATCGTTTCCAACGTATTCGTTCGTTCTCAGTGGATAGCTGCCCCGGGAATGCGTGTACTCTTGCGATCATATCAAATGGACATCGGAATTTCCTTCTTTTTTTTTTTGCATACGCACAAATCGTTTCAGTTCCTAGGTTTCACAAGTTATGCCCGTTGATTTGTGGAAAAATCGGAAAACCCTTAACTTAAAATTGATATCCCATAACACACACGTTGTGTTTCGCTCTGAATCGTTTTTTGAATGCAACGATCATTAATTACTTTTAGATTGGAAAAATGCGACGTCTAAGATAATCGCAGCCAAATGATCGGCTACCGAAAAAAACGCATTTCCCGCGAGACTAAATCCTTATCGGGACAATTGAAGTGAGACGAATTACCGACATTGAAATTATACTATTTTGGCCAAATTCTAATGAAGCGAAACCAATTGTTCTGAAAAACACTATAATTACTTTTTTATTTAAATATTTAAATTAAAATTTATTAAATCTATGTAATCAATGATTACAGCGACTGAGTAAATTGTATAATAAATATTATGTGAGAATAAGCAGAATAGTACCTATGTAATATTTGATTTTAGTGTATTTTGTCCTCGGGATAAGGATGACAAAAATCATTAGTAAAACTATTATTTCATAATTTTATTGAATACAACATGTCTTGAATGACACGTGTGTTTTAGAATTATGAATTGTGAAGAATGTTTTGAAAATTATATTGATACTTCAGATTAGTATTTAATATTGTAATAATAGACTGAATTTATCCAAGGTATAACGAATTTTTAACTTTGATGTTTTTGACGTTTTTTGTACATGTAAATATTGTAAATGTAGTATGACATTTTTATTACAAATGTACAAATGAAAAGAAGCTATTATTATGGTGTGTATATATTTTAACTTATTTTGAAACTCTTAAGAAATCTTATATTCAATGGTTGATTAGATAATAAGTTTCGGCTAGACATATAGTCTGAAGTAGGTCGAAATTGTACCATTAGTTTTTTCGTAACGTTTTCAAGATAGTTTCTAAGAACTGGCATTTTTTAATCTTGTTTGTAAATATTATCATTTTTGAAATTATGAATTTATTGTATTTCATTATTTTAGAAACAATAAATAAAGTATTTGTAAACAATTATAAATGATTATTATTATAATAGTTATAAAAAAAATTAAAATGGTTAGGAAAATATTTTAATGGAAAATTAGACAAGCATAAGATCTTAATGGAATTCTTAAACTATCGTTATTGTAAAAAGTATATAACTTTACAAATGTAAGTTTAATGTGTATGAAAATGAGAAATTTAGCGAATAGAAATTGAAATCTATGCCATTTATCATGAATATCAGTTTCATTAAAACTTAAACGGATAATATGACAAAACGAGCATAATAGTCATTATATTTTGATAATAATGATATTTTTTTAAAGTACCATTTTCAACAAGTAAAATTAATTTTATTGATGGATATTCAAAAGAAAAAAAATTGAACTTAAATGTTTTCAGAATGAGTATGATTTAATAAAACATTTCGATTTCAAATAATAAATAGTATTCGTATGAAACATTTAGAATACTTAGACATTTAAAAATAACTCTTATTGAATTAAAGTGTTTACAAATAGTTAATCTTTATTGGACGAAGTTATTATTTAATATTTTTTTCAAAAAAAATTACCCTTATCCATATTAAAAAATAGTTGTTTACACTTTGTCAAATTTGTTTGTATACACTTTGAAATAATTATACTAATCAAATTTGTTTAAAAATGTACACACATTATTGATAAAAGATTTTCGTTCCAAGAGTTACAATATTATAAACTCAACCAAGACCCCATAATAAATGTTTTTGCTGTTGTTTACTTACCACGATTGATAAGGTATTCATGTTGAGAGTGTAATAATGCGATCGGGAGACTCAGACGTGTGTTGCAAATACAGTTAACTCGAGATAGGATCCACACCGATCACAGTAAATAAAAATATCACAGGATGCTTGCAGTCACCAAAATCGCCGGCGAACATTAGAATGAAAACCTAGCTGGCGTCCAACGTTTTTATATCCGAAAGTCACAAACCGTAAAGTCGAGTGTCTGCGGTGGGGCTTCTGGTTACGGGTAATTGTACGTCTTTGACGGTGGCGGTGGCGGTGGCGGCGGCGGCGGCGGCGTCGGAAAACAAGGCGTCACCAGGTGGTAGGTATAATCGCCTAAAATGATGAATACATGATATAATAATAATATCATCTCTTACGAAAGCACACCAAAGATACACGTTCGTTTTTTACCGTCCGCGAACTTGTAAGAATAATTTTAATAGTATATTACCGACTGTCATCTTACCGCGCGGATGGTTGACTCAATCGAATAATAGCAGTTATTTGTGGCAGGTCGTAGGTAAGGTAGGTGTGCGAGTATATGATGCTTTTTGTTTAAAGAAAAAAAAACGACTATTTAATTTTTATTTTTTTTCTTATTTATCACAATAATACAAATCGTTATGTTACAAAACTCACGAATAGTTCAGTGTAGTGAAACGATCGACACTCAAATCGAAATAATTATTGTATAGAATAATTACAATAATTTTATTTTAATTTAAATTAACTTTAGTGTTGAGCTTTATTTTGAGAAATACGAAACTTCTTAGATACATTGTTAAACGTTAACATTTTATTTTTTATTTTTTTTATTTTACTTTTATTTATTCATTTAAATCGGACGAGCCCAATTAAAATGTGTACAGTTATTACATTTGCAACTTATATCTATTTGACTGAATGAAAGTAAAAAATTATCACAAAACAATTATAATATAAAATAATTAATTTTGGACAGTAATGGTATAGTAAAAATATATATGTATAGTAAGAAAAAGAACAAAAATGAATATACCTATGTAAAATAAGTTACATTATTACAAAAAGAATAAAAAGTATGAAAATTAAATAAATCAATCAGGACGCCATTACCTAATTTCATTAATCTATTTAAAGATGAGCCAAGTACATAATTTAGTTTTTGAAATGGATTCTAAAACGTATTTGCAGATCTAGTACAATAAGGAACATTAAAAGCTTAGTACTTGAGTAATTCAACACAGTTTAATAAACCATTTACAATTTTCTACAGACATTTGAAATCAATCTGTTTTCTCCTTTCAGGTAGAGTGGTCATATTTAATTGGATTAATAAAACTAATTAGTAACAATAGGTACATAGTATCCATTAAAATATGTTAACATATTAACATAATATAATATAAATACCATATACATTTAATAATGTTATTATAATTTTTAATTATAATAATTAATTTAATACAATTTTAATAATATAACATACTACGTTGATATATTACATCATACATAGTACCTATAATAATGCTATACACAATATTCAAATGTTTAAGAAACTATTTATTATACTTATTGACTGTATATGCGATTATACGACTGACAAAATTATAAATAACTAAGAATCGTTTTTTAAACAACATCACGTCGATAGAATATAACAGTTTCAATCTGAAACCGTGTTTCATACAAATCACGATGTCTCACTAATCAGTATGTAAACCATACATCGTGGCGACAATAGATGATCAAACGATATCCCTAATTTTTTGATAGAATGAATATTAGATTATTATTTATGGTTAGTACAGATAAACATGAAACATAAACACATAAACCTAATAGTTGTATATTATAGATAATAACAATTCATTAAACTTCGAAACTTTAAAAATTATTTAATATTAATATAAAATTAGTTAATCAACATAGTATTTCAATAACTATATAAATATACATTTTTCTTTACCATTATTTTATTTTTAAATATCATGTGTTTTCAAGAAAACTTTGTAATTTAATTTAAAATTATTATTAAATAGTAATTAAATTTGGAAAATACTTTTCTTGTGGGAATCGCTAAGAAAATAATCGATGAAATTTTATAATACTCATAAAAGTAATATGAAATGTGAATGAGTATAGTTGGAAGAAAATTGAATATTGTTGTTAAAAAATGATAGAATTTTCCGAAAAATTAGTTTCGGTGAAAAATATTTATTTATTCAAACTGTTTGTTTTTTCTTTTGGTAAACAAAAATATTTTAAATTAGATGCCATTCAAGGATATTAACCTGAATCGATAAATTCTAGAGGACATATATAATTATTTTTTGCTCGTAGGATTATTTAATTTACACTTAAAAATGATTATATATACCTTAGTTATTTGAGGTCAATGTGGTTTCGATAAAATATTTTTTGAAGAATTACCTTCGAAGTATAAATTAAATGTTTTTTTTTTTTTTTTTTTTGATAATTTTTTTGACCCATAATTAATAAAAATAATCTTTTGTATTTTATTCTGACCACAGAGCATAAATTATGTGTATAAGGTCGATAGAACCATAATTAATTATATAATTTTCAATATTAATTGAATAATTGACCATTTCGAGCAAAATACAGAATTTTGATAGTCTTATGTATATGAAATTTTTTCCAATTAATAATTTTCATTCTTAAAATCTGAATATTATTTAAAATAAGGTTATTTACACATACATTTCCATATTAATTATAATATAAATTATATTTCAATAAATAAAAATAAAAAAATGTTAAAACGTAAAACAGACTTTTTCAGAATTCATCACATCACAATTTTACATTATTATTATTTAAACCCTAGGGATACGCATTATTAAAAAATAATATATTTTTCCAATTAAATTTTACGATGTTCTATGGATTGCAATCCAAACAGTATAGATTCAAAAAATGTTTTATTCAGTTGTACACTGAGAAGTACCTACTAACATTTCACCATGCATTTTCTATAAATATTATGATTCGTTGTGTTTTCCATACATATATAATTGATTGTATTACAATATTATATTCTTTGTATAATCGACTCGCTATTGTATTGAATGGACTCGAGTATCCTCGAAGGGAACGGGAAGTTGCTCTTCAACTGTTTTACTCTAATTAAATCGTAATCGTACGTAAGAGTCGGAACACGAACAATGTGAAAACTCGGCGGAAATAGTAAAACTATACGTTGTGACCTGTGGGTATTCTTTATTTACGTGCTTTTATGTGTTTCGCACACGAAAGTACCGCGAGGAAATGTTTTAACCATTATACATAATTGGTTAACAATATTGAATAACTAATTCACAGATATTTCTACAATTTTTCTTTGTAGTTTCTATTCTTGAACAATATTGTATAAATTGTGTACTACAATACAATCATGTGTGCATTAGTCATAATATTATGGTCTAAGAGAAATCAGTAGACGTGTGATACTTGCATTTGTCACTGTGGATTTTTATTAAACGAGAAGGTAGAATGAATCAATTATATCGAAACATCGCATGGACATTAAACGTCACTAGTTGTGGTTGTACAAAATTTGATGGGCACTATCCCCCATCATAATTATTACTGTTGTACAATAGTTTTACCATTTTACGTAACGAGATTATTTATTGAACATTTTCATAATATTAATTAATTATGAAATAACAATAAAAAAAAAAAAATTATGTATAATTTATGTTAATTTGAGATTTAAAATACAGGATTCTGTAAATTTGACACCTACGTTAAATAATTATTTTTATGATTAAATCGACCATAAATGAAAATACATGTCAATACAATTTTTAAATACTTTAATAATAAAGTATTATATAAAAAAAGAACTTTATCGAAATTTCGTAAAAACTATTTTTTTATAATTTAAAATTAACAAAAATTAATTTGTAATTTATATTGATAAGTAATGCTTATTAAGCGTAGATAATTTATCGTTATTTTTAAATATACATTTTTCAAATAAATTACAATCAATCAAATAAATTATATGGAATATAAAATGTCAATATGCTTTTTAAATATATATTCTAAATTTTGTTGACATCATATCACTATATATCACATTTTCATGGTACATTCATACGTACCACAACCATACTTTAATGGTTGATCAGTTTACGTTTTTCGACCTCAATGTTTACAAGATTCTTTTTTAAAATTCCATCGTTAATGAATGCATTATTTATTATATAAGTATAAATAGATAAACAATCATGCATATATTGAGTGTTATTATTAATCACGTAGATATTTTTGAAATTTATAATAGCCAGATTCTGGTGAAATTGATCCTCGAGGAGTAATAGAAGTTGGAAAGTTAATATATCTATTAGTTATTAATGAAGCGTGGTTGTGTATCAGAACAGTAGGTGTTAGCACTCGTAATTACAGTTGTACAAGGCAGAGTTTACAGAGTTTTTTTCGATATTGTCAACAGTGTCAAATAAAAGTGATTGATTTCTCAATCCTCAGACGATTGCCGATAACATTTCCGTATGACATTTTCGATACATTCAATCTTATAGACATTAGAAGTGTTCATATACTTGTCTATGATTTTTAACTTTTTTTATTTTTAATTTATTTTTTTTAAATTTTTTATGTATAGCCTGATTATAACTGAACAGAATTATACAAAAAAGAAATTATTTGAATTATATATCTATACGACGTACATCAAAATTCATATAAAACGAAAATGTTTCAAAAAAATTTAAATGAAGTTTTGATCTTGTAAAATATAGATGATTAATCGAACGACGAGAAGTTTCATAGTTTAGTAACATTTATCTGAAAACACTAACTGAAATACATTTGGTATTGTATAATGTAATAAAAAGGTTTATAACCCTATAAAATACGTAGGCATTATGTTTGTTGTTATGAATGGATTGTAAAATAGCAATAAACGTTTTATAATTCATCATATATTATAGTCGTTATTTTATAATCTACACATTTTTTTTTTTATATTTTTTAATTATTGCCACCTAGTTAGTGATTATTAATTGAATGCGATTGAATAATACTGAAAAATCGGCTAGTTATATGACATATTGATTTCTCCCATGTAAATATCTGATATTCATTCGGCTGTAGTTTTTTACGTATGTACAACAAACATATAATTAAAGTTGTTCGGACAATAATCTTAACATACGATTTCCTTTACGTTTCCGATTGTGTTATAATGCATTTACATATTTCGTAGAATAAATATATATATATATTTTTTTTTTTTTTTAATATTTTCGTATTACGTAACGCGTATAATGTAACCTTTGTGAGTCACCGTTCATAATACAAACGTCTGTGTATGCGACAGTTATGAATACTATTGTACATAATAATTTCGTCCGTAGTCGTCTATTTTATTGAACCATATGAAAGTCTGCGGAAAATAATACTCGTTACACTAACACACATCGAGGCTACTGTGTATTATTGGTTTTCTGTTTGAAGAAATGAGCAAAAGAATAATTCCAATTATCGTAATCCGAACGTTAACAGCACACGACGTTCTATACATGTGGAGCGTGGGCAGTTCATATTCTCGGGTATTCCTAGAAGTCACTATATTGATTATTTGTCGAAATTTCAGCCTCGTGTCCGAAGGGTTAATATAAATGTATTCGGTCCATCACGATTGCTAACTGTTCGATTGTTACATGTGGTTCTCACGCATGATTAAACATTGTGCACGTGCAACGGAGGTTTTAAAATTTGCTGAATTTGCCATTTGCACACAATATTTACTGTTTACTCCACAACCCACATTATCATAATTTGCCTGAGTTTCACTATTCAGGATCGTATGTCGTAAGCTGATAGAAAAACCAGGGTCAATTAGCATATATTATTGTAAGATCCGTTAAAAGCTCGAATCTAGCATCCGTAACATGTTACCTAATATACTGCAAGTCATCTTTCACAAACGTTATCTTCTAACATTGTTCTCCATCCTAATAATTATAATTAATATCACGCATAACAACAATCCACTGTGTCGTTTAACGCGTTCTACCGACGGAGACGTTTCCTTTTCACGAAATGTAATTAATTTCCGTCCTGCGTTTTATTTAATTAGTGAGCTCTGCAGCATTTTGTATTCTTAGTGCATCTTAACTAATTAATCGTATCGATTTACGTTTTATTATAATCATATACTTGTTATCGTTGTTACGTGTACCGTAATTGTACCGGGGCCAATCCGTTCCGAATGTATTAAATAAGCCTCAATTCCCGTCAGTCTTATGCAGTGATGTTCCCATCAACTTTGTTGAGAGTATACTATCCCGACGGGTGTTTGAATATGGAAATTTATGTAATTTATATGGTGGTGGAAGAGGGTTTAAATATTAACAAAAACTTGAAATTTTTATTTTTCACAGAATTTAAATTATTTAAATAAATTTATACCATTGTAAATACATTACCGTCAATAATAACTTCGTAGTAATACACTCAATCATCTGAGGGAAAACTGAGTGTCTATTACAAAATTAAGTCCAGATTAAAACTTGAAAAAACTAATTACATTTAATATTTATTTGCGAAGTGCTTGTGACAGTATAACCGTGAATTTTCAAAATTATGTTTAAAGTATACGACGTATATGTAGTATAATCTATGAGAACACCACTGGCCTTATGTCGTTATGTCGTCATAATGTTATATTTATTGTGCGGTAAACGTTGTACAGTACATTGGTTTGTTGACGATACGAAACGTCTGTTTTGTGAGGCGCAGAATTTCGTTTTCTGGCAACGGCCGAGACGAAATAAAAGCGAGTAACAGACGTAGCGCGCATGTTGTGTATGCGTGTAGACTTAAACGACGCGTGTATGCGCGCAGTATCGTATGAAAGCGTTTTGGCAAACGCGTTCCAAGAATTTCACATACATGCCACTGCGATGAAGAAAACGAAATGTATAGCTAGTAGAAAAAAGTAAAAATAAAAATCAAGAGTAAAAGGAATAAAAAAAAAAAAAATTAAATGAAATAATAACTCATTTAACGACGTAATAATTAAACGCATATATGGCAAGTTATCAATAATATATATATATATATATATATATGTATATAATATCTTTAGGTATGTACAAAATGTTTTCGCGAAGGTTTAAATGCACACATGATATATTTGGTATAAACGTATACAGGATGATTTTTTTTATTGACGTTCAATGTCCGTTTAATCGATACATATACATATTTGTGTTTTTCATATTTTTAATCCTAACTATAATCGTTCTATGTACACATAATTTATATCTATACATTATTTTAATAATGTTCACTTATTTTCAGTAAAGTAGGTTTTAAAGTTTTCAATTTTATTCAACTCCAAAGTACTTTCTAAAATAAAAGTTTTTTTTGGAATTATCGATACACATATTATACGTATATGATCCAATGTCGGACCGGTAGTTTATTTTTCATTAGAATTTTAGACCAGCGAGGTTTGTAGTTTAATGGATTCAATTTTAAATGTTCTGACCGAATAATTTAGCCTTACAGGTTTGGCATTCGCTTTGTGCAGGTCCAAATTTTTGAAAAATGTACTGCTTCGAAACAAGTACCTACGACTTTAAACAATAGTGTACGTATGGCCATTAGGAAAAAAAAGTAAAAGTCTCAAAACAATCAAAGAAAATAAATAACGAGCAAATTTATTTTGTAATTAAAAAAAATGTACTTTAAGAATATTATTACGTAGAGTATTATGCTTAACGTTACCCTGTATGTTTAAGGTCCTACGCACTACGCGTGTTTTCTTACGTCGTCGGATGCGCGCACGTTCCCTCGCACGGCAACGAAGATGGCAGCTGTTTATCCTTTCACCTCACTGCTGCCGTATCGTATCATAATATCATATAGCAGGTACACACACACACACACACACTCACGTGTATTACATATCTTCCGATAGTCTACGAATGAAGAAAAAAGTACCGAACTTACGTAATAGGATGTTATTTTTGCCGTAGAAATGTAGCCACGGACCGAATGAAGATACAGTAACATCTCGTCTAGTAATAATAGTAATAATGAGATATTTCTTGATGTTAAACGTAGGTTGATAATTGCCTACAGGGACGTCATCTCTCACGAGATGAGGAAGAAACCAACGAGTCGTGCGTGCATCATGATTCCGCAGGCAAATTACATGGCCGTGCGCGTGTTACGTACGCATATGCGAGCACAATAAATTTTTTTTTTTTAAAAAAAAAGCAATAATAAAAACGATTGCGGCGATCGGACGCGATAGCTTTTTATTTTTAACCGTATACAGGCATTATTTATCGTCTTTCTCCTTTTCTTCCGAGAGAAAGAACCGCGTGGTATACTGCGACTGAAAAATATTATTATAACACGATAACATAATTAGTTCCCAAATAAGTTGCATTTCTTCTGGCCGCAGCACGATCACCGTCCATTCATTATACATATGCACATATATACCTCATGCCGGAGTACTATACAATTATTACGTCCGGCATTGACATGAACGGATCGATGAGATCTGAAAGGGGAAAAAATCAATTTTTCGACTGTCACGTAATTTTGACGGTATGTTTTGTGTGATGACTGGTGATATTTAAAATACCTAATGAACCTGCATAGGCAGTAGTAAGTACGGTTGCTGGATGAGAAAAAATAAAGACGCGTACATAAGACGAAGAGTTATGACTTTTTAACCATCTATATAATGTACACATTTCTTTTCATTATTTTCTTTTTCCTTCGAGCGAAAAAAAACGTGCAATGAATCCCGAAGAACGAATTATACACATACTACATTAATACATAATTATAAACCACAACCATACGCTAAATAAATAAAATGATACTTAATTATAGATCATAGACCAGTATTATTCGTATTAGTTTTACTAGGCTCCACAAATAAATGCGTATAATTTTAAATTAATAAGACAGCAAAAAGTTATAACAAACATTTGGCATTCGAAACGATATTTTTAGACCTACCTCTCTGTTTAAAAATCTATCAACGATATTATTTAATATTATTTTTAAATTATAACTTACTTACATTATTTAAGCCTAACAGTCAAGTATTTAGTTGAGATAGGTCACGTCAAAATGTTACAACGTAATGAAATAAATTATAGATTTCGGAGCCTCCATCGCTCGGGTGCCCTTTATAATTTCGTGTCTCACGTTTCCTTAAGGTAAAGATAGCATTGATTCTAAGTATATAGTCTGTTAGTTATAAATATTCATATGATATAAATAAATCTTTTTGGTTTGTGCAGGACAATGTTATTGATGATTGTTGATAATTTGGCAAAGCAGCTGATGTAACCATACAAAACTGTACAAAAAAAAAAAACGAAAATAATAAAAAAGGATTTCTAACAAATAACTGAAGATTGATCGTTTGACCACTTAGTAGATAATAATATATTACAGAGAAAGCACAGGCTCACGCATTTCTTAGATTCCGTCAATTGAAAATCACGTAATCGAAGTTTGTTTGAAAGTTGCTCGGATGGTTAATTTTTCCATAATCTTTCGGTGCGCATGTGTTACGTTTAACGTCACGCTCAGACGTTTTGTGAGAGGCGCGAAATGTTCAACAACCGATCGAAAAACCGGTCGATAAAATATTATTGTCGTCGATTTGTACCGGATAATGTGTAACGTGTTCATAATGAACGCGAACACATGCACACACACAAACGCGCGCCAGCGCACATTTATTATACGTCCGGAAATTAGTCGAAATACTGCGTGACCTATGAAAATTAATAACTAATAGACGGGCGTGTGGAGTTGAAAAGGTTATAATGATATTATATACCTATGTATTATTTGAATGCGTTTCGTCGTGGTTCGTCGTCACGCTGGTAAACAATCCGAGGGAGTTCCGGAGTACTACATATAAATTATAGGTACGTTCTGTTTGTAGAAAAAAAAAAAAAGGTAAAAGTTTTGATAAACAATAGTCGTTAACTTCTTGAAATTTCAAACGCTACATGTTATGTAATATATAAGAGTAGTGATAGTATAATAATTATTAAATTGAGACATTAATAGTTTTGGAAGTACCACCCTGTCGAGCAGTGATTTTTAAACCGTATGTCCAAGAGAGGCACGAGAGGTAGGTTAGTTGATGCAAGGGAAACGCTGCATAGTTCACACATTATAATATATGTACACTTATGTAACACACAGTTTTATAATCGAAATTAAGATCATTTGTACGAGCAGCGAGACGAGAGTTTATTTTAATTTTATATTAATAATTTTTTATGTTGTTGGTCCACATCAAAATGCGATTCGTTCGCAAGGACATGTATTCATATAGGTGATTATGCACGTGGGCAACATATTATTTTAGGCACGTGTACGGTTTAAAAATCTTATGCGAAAGAAATAAACCTTTTTACGATTTATTATTGTTAATTTACATAAATGAAACTAGAACTGAGCCAAACCTACATAATATGATGGTATAACCAACTCAAAACTTGATCATTATAGATTCATTTATAAACGAAAATCGGTGTTGTGCGTCTTAGGGGAGAGTGTGTGTTAACGGTATTTTACTAAAAAGCGAGTGTACACTGTACAGTATATTGCTTATTAACATGCAACAAATAAAAAATTGTCACTCTGTACTTATCGATGTTGCAGTATGGAATAAAATTGACAGACGATATTTATTATTTAATAAAAATTAGAAATCAATAAAAAATATATGGCCAAAAATAACTGACCAAAAGTAATTTATAATGCAGACGAAAGTATTGGTTGCAGTCGCGCCACATAAGTTAATACAATTTTTGAATTAATTATTTAATCGATTTTTTACAGCGCGATTCAATATTATCAAATTAAATTTATCGTAATGAAAGTGTATAAAATAAAATGCACATTTAAATCGAAAACGGTATATATTTAACAACTTATCATCTTTTAATCTTAAAAGTATTTACAAAAATTCTCACGACATGACCTCGTGACGGTACGTGATCAAAACGATTGGGGTTTTATTATTTACAAATATTTCGGTTTATTAATCGTGTTAAGCCCAATACTTATACATAAAAAATATGACGTAATTACGAGTGTACAACACTTTCAAATAAATTATGACGATTTAGATGATTTATTTAAGTACCTCATCATCGTATACAATTTACTAGTAGGTATATCAATGAATTAATAATAACTTCAAAAGTAATTATTTAACCTATATTCGCTTTCTGTACTTATTCATTATGAAATATATTTAATGCGCGTGGAATAAAATATTATATTATAATACTCATGAGCAAATCTGTAGAATAACACATTCACATACTAGTTCTTCCAGTGCTTATTAGCTGTTACTATCAATTATCCTATGTATGATAAATTTTATGTCATAGACCTCATTATTTTTCTAATAACATAATCTAAATCAGTATGAGCGTACATTTTTGGTTCCGTGAACTCCAATGGGACAATATTTTACTAATTAAACCATGATAATGTAAGTGATTAACGTGACGGTGGATAAAAATGACGATTGTAAAATGTCTACGACCTACTGTAAGAACGTTAGATTTGAAAGTTATGGTTGTACCTAAAACCAAAATATTTGACTCACATTATTATATATTTTGGGTGGGTGTAGGTTGTAGGTATCCATTCAGTTGTATAATTATTTTAATAGCAGTATTACAATTTCAATACAAATTAAATAACAGACAAATTGATGTTTTCGTTACTAGATTTTAGCTAACGTTGGCGTCTTCGGGCCATAATGCTTATATTTTAATTTAATTCACGCAACGGTATAACGCTGTTAAATTTCAAGAAACCTCAGCAATTAAAATATGAATCATGGACGGATTTTTATGGAACAACACGATAATGTTTTAAAATCTTATCTTATCGTATATCTTATACAAAGAGACGGCGTTTGTTTGTCCGCAAAAATCTCAATAACTACTTGACCGATTGTTTTTTGAACGAAGATTCTTTATTGCACGTGGAATGTCATAGGCTGTATAAAGTACAATTTTTTGAATGCATTATTTGTAATAAAAAATGTGTAAGTTCTTTCATAAAATTGAAAATAATTATTGGTTACATAGTTATCGAGAAGAATAAGAAAACCTCACAAACAAATCGTTGCTAAATCTGGACTGTTTAGAGATTGCTTATGTGATTTTATCGCTTGCTCATAAAAGTTTTATGGCTTGACTCGCTGAATTGGAGAATGATTATTTCATTGACAAAACACGATTTGACATTTGTATGCCATTCCGATCAGATTCGATAATTTGATTCATTGTATTTAAAGATAAAATATTATGTAGACAAAATATTTCGTTTTTAAAAATATTATTTTTCACGAAAAATGTCGTTTGCTTGATGTAAGATAGTTCGACAAAATTAAAGCTTTGTGGAACGTAAACCTCGGTTCTCGCAAATAAGAAATATTGCAGATTGTCAAGCACGTGAAATAAATCCAGCCAGAGAAATGCGGTTGTTACAACAAACGAATACAGACTTCTTAAAGACAATGTGAATCGTTAGTTAAACTTTATAAAGGACTTGAGGACTGCGTAATCGATTTATGCGTAATAGACATACTACTACGGTTAGAGCTGCATTTTAATACCAAGCTCATTTAGACCATACAAATTCAATAGATGTAGGAATTGGCTGAATTAATAAGCGGGAAATGATTTTATTCTATTACCAGATGGTTTGAAAACAAATAGTTTTGTTTAACTCTGAAGTTCTTTAAAATATATATTTCAAAAAAGATCATATTATATGCTCAAATGACACACTTCAAGTGAAATAATTACGCTTATGATTTAGACTTTGTCGACTTCTGATTTAAATAATAATAATTAACGTCGACGACGAGGACAAACGACAATGATGGGAATATTGATAAAAAACATAATTAAACATCGGACCTTTTTATAATATAAAGCCTTAGTTTTAGTTTCAGTTAAACTTTGTTGATATCATCAAGCTATATATATATATATATACAGATACATTATACTTAACATTATAAATGTTTTAATAATGTAATAATGCTCATTATTCAATAATTCCACGTACACTCATGTACGGTAAACACAAATATTTAAACATGCAAATAACGGGTGGTTCTTATTGTAATTATTCTTTAATTTAAATAGATACAGGTACGCATTATTTAATATGTGATTCAAATAATATTTGAAATTTTTTTTGGCCGTTACAATTGCATATTAAACAATCAAATTATTATTCATTCTATTTCATTTCGAAATATAAGACTGAATTTGATTGAAGTGCATGCACACACACACCGTTCTATCGTTATACAACAGTACAACACTTCCTAGAAGAAAATACATTTAGTGAATCACTGCAGTAGTCTGTTTAATTATTCATTTTACTTTTAACTTACATTTACAATCTACTAGAAATGATTTGAATTAATTCAGATGAATCCCAATAACTAGACGATTAATGTAAATTATAATATGTTAAACATATTATGTTTAGTTAACTTCAGTCCCGGCGACTATTCATCACGTTTGTCAATTTCTGATGAATTTCAGTGTTTTCGTCAACACTGTAAGAGTTATATGATTAATTTGATAGATTAGTATATTCGTTATATATTCTCTCGACCATTTCAAAGTGTTCTAATCTGCAACAGTAAGTACTGTTTTAGAGGCGAGCTCGACACTTGTATTTTTTATAATCAGAACCAATTTTTAAACATCAATCTAGCCCGAAACATTTCGTAAACATTTCGTCCGAAAAATATTTGGAGCGTAAACAACGGACATTTGTCAAATTTAACGTTTCTCAAGAAAAAAATATGAACAGGTTTGTATGAATCTGTTAGAAGGTACATTCACCTTTTAACTTTTATCGCATTCCACCGATTTAATTTGAATTTATTTTTATTAGCACCAACTAACAATATTGTTAGTAGTTATAATATATAAGTATAAATATAAAACTTTTATATTCCTGAATTGTAGAATACGCATTTTGATGTTGTTGATACACTTGATATTTCTGATATCAACTTACGTCTAATCCAAATTAAATTATCATAGCTATAGTGCTCCGTAAGAAAAATTGTATAAATCAGTTGTTTTGGTTCTCAAAGAAAATTAATAATTCAATTATTAATTATTATAGCTTGATGATAATATATATTATATATATATATATATATATGTTAAATATTAAGAATTATACAATTTAAAATTTGTATTAATATATAAATATTTTTTATCTAAAATTAATTAAGTCTTATTCAATGTTTCAATTATAACATAAAAATAGATCTGTTTGGAATTTTAAATTAAATAATTTTACAACGTTGGATAAAGTTTTAATTTTAAATATTTTAATTCCAATCAAAGTAAAACATTAATACAATCGTTATGATTGACAAATGCTGTGTGGGATGTGATAATAATGAGAGTAGTTTTAACAATAGTTAAATAATAATTACTCCTGCGACGTTTTTCACTTCAAGATTGTATGTATCTCTGAATGTAACAAAATTATAAATGAATAATCTCTAAAAATATGACTATGTTTAGAATATTTTTCTAGTACAGCCATTAGTTATGAACAATAATCCGCCTATGGCTAATTATTTCCAAAAAAAAATGTTTGACACGTCTTCTTCCGAATTTAATTGTTCTCGAATAGTCGTGATTACCTAAATCTTACGTTATTCAGGAGACAATGAAAATTATTTAATAACACTTGCAGGGTATTGGACGCAACTACACTAATGGATAATTAAAATAATTATACCCACTCCGATCTTCGTCGAATCGACTCGTAATCACACATACAATTGTTATATGTAAACGCTAATGTTTCTTTTCCTGTTCATCTGTAATAGGTGTAATATTATATCATATACATATGTAAACAATATACATAGACTTAGTATAGTATACTATTAAAGTCCTCTCGACGGATATACGATTACATTACTTAATATCCACGCGTAGAAGAAGGATTTAAATTATATTTTGATTCCTCTCACTTTTGTCTCTTTCTTTCTTTCTCGTTCAAACACATCGCACTTATGCAATGCGTAAACTTTTGTATATACGGAAATAATTATCATTTTTTCTTATTTTTTTTATAGGATCCGAGAGAACATATTTTTTACCTCGTCCGAAACTACCTTTTGCCCAGTGGCGATGTTGAGTCAGAAAATGAATTTTATTAGAAACGTATATTATAAATGCGATACAGTGCAGATATATTAATAGTTGTACATTAATGTACGAGTACGTATATACTTTGCAAATTTGAACAAGTTAATGACTTCTTTTTTAACTCAGTTAAGTTAATCGATAAAAAAAAGTTATAGGTTAAAATTTAATTTAATTTTTGGTTAACTCAGTTAAGTAAAGTTATTATTATTATTATTTTTTTTTTTATGCAACGTTAGCGTACTTTATTTCTTATATAAAACTAAATTATTAACGAAAATAGTGTAACAAAAAAAAAAAAAAATGTAAAACAAAATAAATAAACTTAACTTATTTCTTAAAATGAAAAATTAATTTTTTAATTTCCCGTTAATTAAAAAATGAATTTATTAAGTTAATAGTTAAATTAATGAAATTTCAAGTAACTAGTTAAATAAAACAGTTAAAATAAAATTAACATTTTAATTTTACTTTAACTTTTTAACTCGTTAACGTCTAGCCATGATATTTTGTGTTTAGAAAAAATGCTTATAGTTTATTGAGGTAAAAAACGTATTAAGTAATTAGTGAATTTTTATAACAACGATCTGGATTTTCGGTTTAAAGCACTTGGATACATTGTTGTAAGCTGTATATTATTTACTTATGCAGACTAAAGGTGTGTCAGAATCACAATATGATCTCAAAAGAACATTATTTTTATGGTCAAACCTTTTTAAAACATAATAACTTATATTTATTCGTTACTTTACGTCTACCATTAATTTTAACTTCTACATGGGGTTTTATGATATTTTGCGATATTATTATGAAGTAACAATAAGTAGGTACTTAATTATGAATTTTTAAAAATACAAATTATACATTTTACTTATTAAAAGTAATGTTAAAATAATATAAATGATGAAGTTAATTTAAATTTTTAACTACACAGTTAATTTTTAAAATTCTAAAAAAAATAATTTAATTGACTGTTTTGAATAAAAATTTCAACTTATATTTATTATTCTTTTCCACACGTTTAATTAATTGATTTCTAGTGATTGATTTTCAATTTATCGATGTATTTTCCCTTATCCAGTTTATCAGTTATAGTTTTAATAGTTCTATTTACTATCCGTGTACGCATATTAGGTACATTGTTTTGTTTTTAAATCAGAAATAAAACCTAATAGTTTTTAACCAAGATTCAGTAAATTTGTATAATTATAAATTTTAATATAAAATAAAAGTAAATTTTTATTGAACATGATTTTTGTTTTATGAAAATCATGACGATTTGTATAAATTATTAAATTTCGTTAAACTTTAAGGTATTAGTAAATGAAACACGAAACAATTTGAATATATATGGTAGAAGAGTTACTAAAATAATTTCTAACTTAATGGCATTCGTTTTTATGAAAAACAATAAATAACAAAACGCATTATATTACAACGAACATTGTTGTGGAACGTAACACTGCTAGTAAGTGTTCACCATCAGTAATTATTATATAGGAGCAAACGTATAATGCAGAATGCAGTTCCGTGTAAACCATGTCATGATCTCGTAACCCCAACGTGCAAACCAACTGTATATTGTTTGAATACGCTAGCGATTATCTGGTAACTACTGGTTAAGACATTGGGTTATGTATTCGTAGGTCATTTGAGGTTCATTTTCAACAGAGTCGAACGTGTTACGATTATTACCCAAGTTGCATAATATTCGACGACAAAATAAGAATATACTGTCTATTATTTTATATGAAATGGCTAACATAAATGTTTATTTTGTCTTTAGATTTCAGTATTCAGCATATTCATGAAGAAGAGAGAGATAGATGATAAATGGTTAAGATTCCAACGGTATTTAGAAATAGAACACTAGATTACCATAAGGATCTGATTAGACCATTCCATATTTTTAGATATTATAGTTACTTTTTAGTTTTTAAAATAATATAAATTATTATTTTAATTTAGGAAAGTAATTGTTATGTAATGAAATTTAAAATACGTCATAAACATATAAAAATCATCAACAATAATAATAACGACCAGTTAAAATCACTTACCTAGTCTTAATTCTATCCTATCGTGACTGATTTTCCTTTTTTCAATATTCTAATTATTATTATTGATGATAATTTTAAAAGTGTTTACAATTGTTAACTACCTTAAAAGTAATTTTTTGTCCTGAATCCATCCGCTCTGTGGACATTCATCTCCTGGATTCATCACAAAAGAAGTTACATATTCTCATCTGCTGTACCTAAATGCTGTACACAGGTAATAAGTTTTATATATATATATATATATATATATATATATATATATATATATATATATATATATATATATATATATATATCAAATCAGACATTAAATCTTCATTGAATCTAAATCATTAGATACTAAATTCACTATCTGTATCTGATTCACTATTAGATACTACAATTACTAGATTCTAAATCATGTTGTCAATTATCGAGTAAGGGAATAAAAAGTGTTATTCTATAATGTTCTTCAGCAGATTTAGTTTGAGGATATTCCCGGTTTTTCATTATTTTAGACGATTTTTATTTGTTAATTACACCTGAGATTTCTAAGTTAGGTACCTGACTTTCAGCGGTTTCAGCGATTTTTTAAAACCGTTTAACTATTTTCTCCTTTTTTTTTAAATGGAAATTACCTAACACAAAGTATTAAAATATAATATCATCAAATTTAACAAGTCAAATAAATAATTTAAATACGGCCAACGGAGGGGGGCGCTCTTACTGCCCCCCTGAATCCGCGCTTGGCAGTAGTGACCGTGAAGGTGGTGAAATCTGTTTATATAATATATTTATAACATGTGCTTGTACACATTGTCAATACAAATATTATTATTGGATTTAAAACGTTGACTAATACAAGAATAGATATCGTCTATCCGGATTTAGATGTTTATCGGCCAACCATAAAAATATGTACTCGTCATAATACCCGGCTAATAATTATGTTGCCTGCCGTAGGTACTTGAATGACTGTCAAAATGTCAAACATAATATTCACCTCTGCTCGTATCACAGCGTCACGATCTCTCTGTTTGTTTGATTACAATCGTAATATACATATCAATCTGGATGTTCAATCCTCGTCTCATCGTATCTATATATTGGTTGTATTATTCGTATATTATAATCGTTATTTCATTAATATAATGGGTTTGATTATCATGTAATTTTGAATAGATTTCCTTGATTGGATTTGGACCGCAAACACAAGCGCTCGTGAGCTATTGAGTAATTGATAATATTGTAAGTATAGATTAATAATTAAAAACGAGACGGACCGAAGACAAACACAACAATTATCAAAGTTAGGTAAATGATTCGTATCGTCCGGCAAAATTTATTTTGGTCGGACACGGCTAACACCGAAAATTACTGGAATACATAACGCATTATTCCTTTAATACGCTCTTGCAATTGAAACGTTCTTGACATACTTTCTCAACACTTAGAATTTTAAGTTAATTGTTAGTTTAAAACACGTATGGGATTAATGGATAGTATAATATTTTTATTGGCGATTTAGTGTTTTATAGAAAAAAAATAACATATTTCAGTTATTTAACAATGTAAATTAGACGGTCATTTTAATTCAAAAATGCATATAAATATAGTATAAAAATTGTAATTTTGAACATTTATAAATTTAAATAAACTTCAACTGCTAAGATATTATTGTATGCGATTACCTACATTGGATTTATTCATATATGCCAGTTTTATAATTAGAAGTAACATAGTATTTTTTTTTATTTTTTTTTTTTAAGTAAATTAAACTTCACTATTATTAAAAATTTAAAAAAAAATAAAATGTTTGATAAAAGTTTACTGTACAAAGGTAAATACTATCGTAACTGACAATTAATTACAAACATATTAGATAACTTCATTTTCTCAATATTTTATTTTATTTCCATTTAATTAACTTTTTTGTTAAAAAGTGAATAAAAAAGAAGTAAAAAAATTTATGAAATATGAACCAATTCGTAGGAGTTATAAATGCTTATTGAATTAATAAAACCTATTCAATACTTTCTCTTTTTTGACAATTATATGCAAATCCAGTAGTTTTGATGAATGAAAAAAATGTATGACTTGTATAGGCGTTACACTTTTATTTATTATTTGAAACATATAACCAATATAACAATTGTATGTATAAAATATTTCGGGGTGCATTTCGTTTACATTGACGAATTCAACATTGATCCGATATTAAAGTAATACATCCACAGGCGGTCGTCTCACTTATAAAAAGATGGTTGGACTAGGTCGATCCGAATTGGGCCACTACCCACAAGTAAATATTACATCGACATATAATAGATAACTCGTATAAAGTCATACTAAATAGATAATATTCAAATGTACATTATGCATTGTGTTGTTCTAAGCCATAGCAAATGTTTAAATATTTAGAATATTAATTTTGTAATGTTTATTACTAATTTATGTAAAAAGAAATAGCAGAACTGAGGATCATTTGTAAAGGATGATAAAAAGACTGTTAAAAATGTTTTCTGTGTCTCACCTGAAACGCGACACATGCTTGCAGCTAAATTGTGTCCTGGTTATTATTCTATTTTTTCTCCATAATGGCATTATGAGTGAGTATCGCCTCGTCTATTGTCATTTCGTCATACACCACCATATAATCAATGTAGTGTTTTATGGTCGCGCAAAACTGTTATCACACCTTATAAAAATGCAGTCTCCTTAAACTTAGGTATTATCATTTTTATTTAACCTTGAAGAGAGAGTTGAAATCCGACCACCCCATTGTGGTTAGCCGATGTCACGTATTCTATAACTCGTAATCCATTTATATTAATCAATGCCATTGCATACAAACATTTTAAAAATAACTTTAACTATACAAAACACAAACTGCTTGAAAGTAAAAAAGAAATATTTTCTGGGTAAATAAAAAAGATGTAATTACATTTTACCACGCGCAAACATAAAATATAACAATAAAAAAAAGGCTATCGTGTGGTATAATAATGAGAATTATTGATGATTACGAAGTATGGGTACATAGAACAGAAAAAATACAAATTTATTGTTTGTTTGATTACATCATATGTTATAAATGATTTTTCTTTCATAAATTATAAATGACTTATAAAATATTATTTTCTAAAACAATTAATAAAAAAAAATACGTATAATTTAAGTAATAAAAAACAAATAAATTAATATACAATATTAAACATAAGAAAAATTAATAAAATGAGATTCATGATTATACCTGTGACAATAGTAATCACATTACAAATTCTTATATAAATCTTCTTAAAACAATTTTTAAAATTTAAAATTTCCTACTGCCTCAAATTCCGAGACGTAATTAATTTCACTTAATTGACACTAATTACAAAATTACATCAGAGTTAATAAATCTGACATATATTTTTTTATTTCAATTATTTTCTTATAATACACATCCTACCATTGCGTCTTTTCTAATTTGATTTTGAACTGTTTTTCATCAGGATAACCTATTTGAAACAAAATTATCATTTAGTTTAATTATGTATTTAATTAATAGTAAACAAACTTAAGATATATATTTTAAAGACTTACAAATTGTCTGGATGTTTGTTGTTCTCGATAAATTCGATTGCATATGATACTTAGGTAGAACATTTTTAGTACACTGCTTCTGAAATGAAACAAAACGATTGTATTTGATTTGTATTCGTAATGCAGCGGAAAATATATAACTTTAATAAATATTGACAATAATTAAAATCTGATCATTCATTTAAGTGATGAAAATTTTATCGTATTCGATTCACTTATATAATTTGATTTAACTCACCGTTGATGGTTGTGGAGAATGGTTTTTCACATGTTTTCTGAGCGAACTTGGATCAGTGTACCGTTTGTTGCATCCACTAGCTGTACATGCATATGGTTTCTGCAAATAATGCAACATTACAATTTAATGCGAAATTCAATTACAGAAATGGATGTGGAAATTGATTTATTTATTTCAATAAAGTATCTCATCTCGCATTTGTATTTTATTTAGAAAATTACATTTTTTTTTTGCCTCGAATAAATATAGTACAGTCGTATATAAAAATAATCAATAGTTTGCAGCCGATTTGAATTTATTGCATATATATTTACGTGTGTTTCAAACAAATAAATAGCAAGATTATAACCAAAATTCTATTTTGAGCGTATATCTCATTTTCATGTTTCAATCATCATAAAATATTTGTTAATTGTAAAATATATCTATAAAGTAAAGCAATATAAACTAGTAGAAATAAAAAAAGTGAAGTAATAAAAACATATAAAGTAACATACATAATATAATATGTAGTACATTATATAAAGTAATAGAAACCCGATTTGTAAGTATCTTGTTAAAAACGAAATCATTATATAACTTATAGTTTTTAATATTACTGCGAAAAAGTTTATTTTGAATATTGCAATATTAAGAATGGCAAACAATTATTTAAAGTGAACATTTTATTATAATTTCAATGTAATTAAAACTAGGGCCAGGATATTAGGAATCTCCATATCATTTTTGGCTAAATTAGTTTAGCAAAATTAAATTCATATTTAAAATATAAATATTAAACTTTATTGTAACTTAATTTTATAAATATTAAGTTTTATTAAACTGTTAGAACTATATTTTACTTCCTAATTATGAAATTGTTTAAGGTATTTCCAATTATTCCCATGAGAACAATTTGTAAATAATGATTATTTTACAGAACACTACATTTTAATTTTATAAAAATTGCTAAAATTTAAAAGTTAAAATCCCCATTTCAGTCATTTTTTGAAATCTTACACAAAATTATACAAGAGGCAAAAATATAGTTTTTGATAGAAAATTAAATATTTCCAAAAAATTCTAGTGTTATTTACGAGACTTATAATTTTTCTAGAAAATAATTTAATGCTATATTAACAAACATATTTAATACATATCTACTTATTTACATAATTTAAGTTTTTATATTTCATATTGTCTACTCCAGTTTTATGACTAATAGTACATTTTATTTTGTGACATTTTTATTTTTAGACGGCGTTTTATATAGGCAATTTATGAGCTTATTCATGTGTGTATATTTTTTGTATCCTTATAAATTACATAGAAATTATACAAATATTATAAATTCAATACTACTTGATATTATAATAACTAAATAACTACATATGTTTTAATTTTTATTATTGCACATAACAATGACGTGACATTTGAAGAATATTTACAGTGTAACTTTTTTATTTCATCTAATTGTAACGTAATTTATATTCTTCTGATTAAATATTTTATATTTTTTCTACTCTTATTTTTTTTGTTTTATTCGAGTGCGGTTTTTTCTCTTATAAGGTCACATAAACTATCTGATTAAAAGTAATGTTGACAAAATGAAAGATGTATAATTAATATGTTTTTCATGTAGTTTAATAGTTATAATAGTTATAATTTCCACGAGTTCATGTTTATCAATGTAATATTAAATTAGTTTACAATTTCTTAATATTAACGTTTAAATGATTATATAATATTTATATTGTAAATACCTGTTCAAAATGTGTTCTTTGATGTTTCGCTCTGTCTGAACTATTACTGAACGCTTTCGCACAACCCAAAAACTGACAAGAATATGGTTTTTCACCTGTGTGCGATCGCTGATGAATTTTCAAATTTTCGAGTCTGGAAAACGACTTTGGGCAACCATCAAACTATTGGAAAATATATATATTTTATTAATAACTTACATTTTCTATATTAATTAATAGTGTTTAAATAAGGCGTTAAGTTTAAAAATAAAATCGAAAAATATCAGATTACAACACAATATTTATTATGCAATCAGAATGCATAAAATGTAAGCCGTGGCTTGCAATTAACAGATAGAAATGCCAATTAATGTGTTAAAAAATTATGAAATATACGCGTGCTCAAAATTAGTTAAAAATTCATTAAAAATTCCAATATTTCTTTGGGAAGTTTCGCGCAAACTAACTTGTATTAAACTAAATTCATGAACCTGCTCGCGTGACTTGATAGTTGCAGGGAAACAATAATAAAACAATAAAATAAATAAAATGTATATCAACATGATTTAGTGGACACGTATTCATGACATTTTAAACGTATATGCTGAAATATAAAATAACAAAGAAATAAAATTGTGATATTTACTAAAACTTATTAATCAGGAAAAATACTAATAAATATTAAATATATAAATAAATGTACAAAGAGTTTATATACAAAAATAAATAAATAAAAGCTTAGTTTGAAGTATTATTATATTAATAAAATATTTATAATATAATATAATATAAATATCAGTTTCGAATTAAAAATTTATCGTCAGGTATATATAAGTCAATGAAATTGCAACTTAATATAAAGAGAGAAAAAAATTGTTGTTTTTGAAAAGAGCGTTTTGTTATATGACTTGAATAGGATTCATTATAGTATCAAGATATAATAAAAATCATTTATTTTATCAGTTTTATTTGCCAGGACATTCTTCCTGTGCCATCGCCGTCAACGTCAAAATCGGATTTTTCAGTAAAAAAAGAACTCATACAAATATTAACTGCGTAAGCATATTATTGTAGAATTTATCAGTAACTCGCAATAAAATATGATTAATAAACAATGTATGGTAGTGTGTAATGGAGTCTAATCGATCTATATTATAAATCATTAAGATTTTACTTAAATAGTGGACAATGTATTATGGGAAAATCCCCGGGAATGGAAATGTATTCTTTTCGTTTGCGAACAAGTGGATCATGTCGATTCGACAAATACCAATGCGATGTACATGCGCATAAAAAAATTTTTTTTTTCGTATTTGATAGGTACCATACAAAGTGCAGTATTGTAGTAAAAAAAATTGTAATATCATCACGTAATAGCATCGTCGTCGTTTCGATTCGAGAAATATCCAATGGATGTTTTTTAAAACAACTTGTGATTGAAAAATACTATAGTTCTGGGTTTCAAGTGATTTGAAATTTGTGTCGTATTTACGGGGTAGAGGGGAGGGGAAGTTCCAGATTTCGATCTTCCTTCAGAAAAAACAAGAAGTTCAAAAGTCATAAATAACTTGCTACGAAGTTACAGAGAAAGAAAATATTAATTTATATCATATGGTTGAAATGTTGTAATATATTTTATTTGTAGGAAATAAAATCTTCCTCCCTAAAAAAATCTAAATGAACTATCGTATGACCGTACATTAAAATAACATGTTCGTGCTGATAAATTAAACACACGTGAACAAGAATGCCAATAAGGTTATGTAATGCGTTTTAGTATTCCTTAAATCTTGAAACTGTGTTAAAAGCATCCCATAAACGTTAACGGGAATCCTTAAATTACAAACGCGCAATATGAAATAACTTAGACTAAGTATGCAGTTTAAATACATAGGTACTCAAACGTGACATAAATATTTAAACCAATTTTTAAATATACGCAAACATGTTAATATTTAAAATACTGAAATGTAAATTTAATATTTAAATTATTTAAATGTATATTTAAAATTGTATGCATGCTGTATTAATGGTATGATATCTAAGCGAAATCTCTGATCAATTTGCATTTATTATAAATTAGGTATTTTATATAATAACGTTTAATGGAAAATATATCTCTGCTACCTGGAACACATTATTACGTTACAACGTATTTATTTAACGTAGTTATTTATTTTAGGAACGAGCAATAATTTTCTTTTTCAAATGTTATTTTTCTAACATACATCTTGAGTCGAACGACTAAAATACTGGGGGGAATAAATGTATGAAAACCATACACCGGTTAGTTTGTGGGTTTTTTATTGTTTTATTTTGGTGTTTTTATTTTATTTCTATTAGATTTGCTCGTATTTGGAAAATTATTTTCAGTATGATCGTAAAGACTTTGGATCATTCGTGATTACTAACCATATTGCACAGGCACAGTTTATTGTTATTTAAAGGTATAATAATCATATTGCGATGGTTTTGAATGTTAACTAAACATTTTTTAACAGCCGATTCGAGACGACGTTTCATAAACCATTCGCGAACCAACGGCGACATTTAACTGCACAAAGGACGTCTCGTGCGCGTTACACATAATAATAATAATAATTATTATTATTATTATTATTATTATAATTATTGTAAATATCATCTGAATAATTTGAATAATAATAATGACAATTATAGCTTACCGTGCATTTATTAGGCTTGTCGCCCGAATGCACTCGCATGTGTATGAGGAGTTTGTAGCGGGCGTTGAACGGGCGCACACGTCTGGGGCAGCCTCGCCATTGGCACGTGTACTGCGCGCAGGCGCCTCGGGACGCGGTGTTCACGTGCAGTTTCTCGATGTGCTTGACGAGCGGTTCCTGACCTGGCCCATCGACTTTTACCGTGCACCCTTCCCATTCGCACGTCCGCACCCCGTCGTCGCAGGGATCGGCTGCGAACACACAAATAGTACGCGATGAAATAATAACAAGACACCAGTGATGGGTAGAACACGCGAACATTGTTCATCGTAGTGCAGTAGTCGTGTGCGGAACGACCGGCGAGTGGAAACGGGGTAATATAATAAAGTGAATGGAGTCAAAAACAACAACAATACTAATTATAATGATAATAATTATTACAGCGATGATGTTCTGCAGAGCGTCGAATGAAAAGACGCGGAGAAGAATAAGAAAATGAAATAGAAGAGAAAGAAAAACTCGTTGCCTTGGATACGTATATTGGGGTCGAAGACCCTGAGCGTACGACGAGTACGCAGAAATCGCGCCGGGAACCCGGCGACGCGCATATTATTATTATACACATCGTACGACATCCCACTCTCCCCCAACCGTCGCTTCGCAACGTTAAAACGTTTATGTAGGTCACGAATCGAGTACGGATTTTCACATCCTCTCCCTAGCCCTCAGATATATACGTGCGCATTTAGGGAATGCGCGTGTTAAAATAAAATATTCAACCGAATATAATAGCCCGGTTCGATAGGATAAAAACTTGTCATCGTACATTACGCACGACTGAAACTAATAATATTTGAAATTGTTGTACTATACGATTATGGTCATTCGGCTAATCCGTTGAAATATACGATCGAATTTTCCCTCCCTTATATGATGCGTCAAACCCAGTCGAGTGTGGTGATCTAATCAATCGCGTTACCGGGCTTAACTTAATCATGCATTATGTTAACGAAACCAGTCATTGTGATCGATATATATCCTCATCCTACTTTACAATGATACCTCACTAACTGTTCCGTTGAACAGTGCCTTTGAACACCACTCGTTCTTTTGTAGCCCGCCATACCAGTTGGTTATATATGTATATAATATACTATATATATATATATATATATATATTGTTATTGCACAATATTACGTGCATAGCTTTTCAGTTACTGTTATTAGAAAAAAATCCACGACTTATAGAAATCAATGTTTAATCATTTTCGCAGAAGAGCACAAGAATGTAAGACAACAATTTTAAGAACTTTTGAAAATCGCTCGAGAAATTTTATTTTATTGGGATAGTCGACCCCAAATTGGAACTACATTTTTACAATTATCGTGTAATTATCCAATAACTCTTTCTATTTCATTTTAAATTATTCAAATTTATGAGTTAAAACTACTTATACTACTATTTTAAGCTCATTGCACAGTTTTAGGTCGTCAAAATACTCGAAGCGCAATTTCATAACCGGATTATTGCAACTAATGATTTTAAAATCCGTTTATAGCGGGATTATCGATTATACATGATTTAAATGTAATTGAAACAGTCACGTTTAATTATAGCGAAACCCAATATTATAATAAGTATCAGTCAATCAAAGAAATCATGACATTAATAATTAATAATAAATCTCCAAAATATTATGACGTTATAAATATAAAGTATAAGAAAAACCTGTAGATAATAATACATCGAAAGCAATAAGTGTACAGTATACACGTATAAAAATAAATGAAAATTTTTTTGTATCAGAAAATACAGAAATGTTTTTTTTAATAACATGAAATGTGATTTTTACAAAATGTAAACACCGTTTTATTTTACGTGAATAAAATACAGTTATATATTATACATTCGTTTATATTATTTATTGGTGCATTTCGATTGTATTTATATTTAAGGAACATTTTAAATTAAAACTTTTTATTCCTTTTAAATTTGGTTTTAAATTAATAAACTGCTATAGTATTCATATATATGACTTTATATTATTTCCTGACTTTCTGATTCATTAATTAATAATTAATCATGTAAAATTAATAATTATTTATGAATTTGCGAAGAATACAACGTATATTTTAATTATATGTTGGCAATAAAAATTCAAAAGTTCAAAAATATAATAATACCTTCCAATTCAAATTATTTTATTATGAGGAAATGTAAATAATATTAATTAGTTGAAGTAATTTAAAAATAAATAAAACATCAGGTGATTTTTTTTAAATAAGTGCTAAAGTGTATCAGGGGATATTTACCTTGGCGAATGGGCTCTAATAAGGTGTCGTACATTATGGCATCACAATCACGTTTTGGCATCACCACCTTTAACAAGTAAATATAATACATTAAATAATAATTACAGTACAATTATTACGATCAATTAACATTTGAGGCTATCAATATAAAATTAAATGATATTTCATTAATAAGCTTATTGTGTTTTTTAAAACAGTCAGACTGGCAGAAAATAAATAATTATGCCTTCTTCCGAGTTCAAGTGTATAATATATTGTGTGTGTGTGTATAATACGTTGTATATATATAATATATATATATTATATATGTATAACATTTTCTCAAAACTCTGGTTTAACAACCACTGATATATAAGGGTTATGTTATAATATTTAATACATTATCAAACGAACCTGGTTATCTGAGACAAGAAACGATTCACCTTGATCATTCGTTAAAAATGGTACATTGAACGTGTAGAGATCTTCTTCGTCGACGGTCACAGTGTGTCCGAATGAGTCTAAGTCTTGAATTTCCTAAAATACCATAATATTAAATTTAGTAATATATAAAAAATGTACGCTGGATAATGATTCACGAAAAAAAAAATTAAACCATATAATCAAATTGATGCAAATCTTCAAAAATGCACAGAAATTGAAGATTTCCATAAAATATTTATTCTACCCTTTTATGCTGTATTGATTTTAAATCAAATACACTAAATACAAAATAATAATATACTCTATTGCCCTGTAAGAGTTAATGAAACAATATATACTTACATTGAGTTATAGTTATAGTATAAATAAAAAATAAAAAAATAATATAATAATATAAGTTTTATTAAAATTGCGAGATAAATCAATTATATAACTACCTCACGATTTTAGAGTAATAAATCTTCATGGAATACTACGTAAATTTTTTTATGTCTATAATTATAATTTTTTTAATGGGAAGGGAAAGAAATGAAAGTTTAAGGTTATTATAACAAGTTTATCGAAATAATTTTTATGTAGACATTTTTATATTGTGTTATATTTCATGTATGCTATATTTGCTATTTATTTACTTCATAGTTGAAATCAAAATTTAAATTAAACTTATTTTTCATGTTTGTTTGATATGCTTATCCCAAAACATTTAAGTTAATAATTACAATTACTTGAAACTTTAACAAAAGAAAAATAATTCGTTCACTTTCTTTATTTTACTTTAACTAGGTACAAATTGTTCACATTTAAAACTTGTATTGCATATTTTCTAATATTTTATACTTATAAGTTGTAACTATAATATATAGTATGTTACTTGTTTACATATAAATATCTTTAGCTACAGTTATAATACATAAAGAAAACTCACGGAAAACAGTAATTTATAATTTAAAAACTACGTAAACTAATAAATCTTGAACCTTTGACTAAAAATGACTCTACGATCATTAAAAACTTCTAATAAATCTATTGACGATACATTTGTAAATAAAAACTAATATTGAACATGATCCGTACAGGTAGAGCGGATAAGCATTATTAAACGTTTGCACACGATGAGCGCATTGTAATGAACTTTTCAATTTGCGAGAGTCTTAATTTTTGAAAAGGTTACGTCATCGTGTTGTTCATCGTCATGACATGCTACTTTTTAAAGATATTTTTCGCACGAATAAATATATTGATAAGCTGTAAAAGTGCATTCAAACCGTATATGTTGTGCGTACAATGAAATCATCTTACCGAGGGTAGTCCGGCGGTGGCGGAGGGCAATCCTAAAGCGTATGGTTTGCGAATCTTGTGGAGTTCGTCGGAAAAACTCCTCGTGCCGGGTATCATGGACGGCAAAACGGGCGGCGGCAAAGAGTCCTCGTCGGAATCCGTCGACTGCTGATTTTGTTGTATCAACCACGCCGACGACTCTATGGTGTACGACGGATAGTCGTGATGGTACTGCTGATGACCGTGATGATGATGATGATGATGATGGTGATTGCGGTGAAGATGATCATGGTGATGGTGATGGTCCGCACCGTCATCACTGTTGACCGCGGGCTGGGTCTTAGGTGATTCTGGTGGTCCCAGCAGCTCCTCATCGAACCAATCCAACCCCACGTCCTTCATCCAGTCTTGCGGCTCTGGTCCCAGACACTCGCTGAACCACACACAGGGATCCCCATCGTTTTCGATTTTCATCGTTTGTCTCAGGCGGAACAAGATAAACTACTTAAATATTCTGTTGTTTTTTCTTTATCGACAACCAACGATCGTTTTTTCAGAAACTCTACACTCTGCTCGACAGCATAAACAATAACAACAACAATAACAAAAATATTGTTGTATTATGTGCCCGTACACGTTCGTCGTCGTGTCCTCTGCAAGACTGACTCCTCGTCACCACGCAAGATAGATTCGAAGGGACGATTCTTTTTTTATTCCTCTGGTATATTAATCACCGAGTCGGCACACGTGATTTTCACCTCCTCCTCGTCCTCAGTCGTCTCTGTGTGCAATGCTTCGAGCCCTGCAGTCACCATTACCGAGTGTTTAGCTCGCGCGTTTTAGATGTTGCGTTAGTTGGTTTTTTTTTCGTTTTTATTTTTATTATTATTATTACTTTTTTTTTTTTTTTGTCATCTTTCAATCGGATAATAATAGTTGATGAATATTATTACGAAGCAGAATATACGGCGACAATGATGGTAGAAAAAAAGTTTATGTAAGAAAAAAAAAAAGCCAAGTGCTACCATACCGTACAAACATGTGTACGCCATCGATGGTCGACGTCCCCTTATTCTTTTTTTCTTTCTTTTACTACTACGTACTATATAATAATTAATAATACCTCCTCTACCGCGCAACATGTCAATTAAACGGGACTGCGTACATTTGGTGACCACAAATTAATGTATATACACACACATTATGTACGTGCATATCGTATTTTTTTCTACTTTTCAAACTCTCTCTTCTTGCATTTTGATCATCGTAGTCGTGTACAAGCATGCCGTTTTGTAATGAGGCGTCCAAATACTGGTGTACAGACATTTACAACAAGCAGAGCAACGGAAAATAATATAAAATTAGATATTAATATTATGTTTCAGCCGAAAAAATTATTTTAAATAATTAACCGCTATATTCGACATGTCGGTTTTGAACGATTAAATGTGAGACGATGACAAGTTGTATAATGTACAATAAAAAACCGTTATCATACGTTTGTGATTATTTAAATTTAAATAAATGTTTAGCTTTTCTTTAGTTATTTAGACTAATTCATTTAAGTATTCAGTGGTTGGTTTAAATTATCATTAAAATAACTTTTTTAAGCTAATTATTAAATTACTCATTATATACATACTTCAATTGATTTGAAAAGAATCGAAGTAAGTTTATATTTAAAATTAATTTGATACTTTTTCATTTTATCACTCGTGAGTGAGAAGAAACAATAAATACAAAATAAATAGTTCATACAAATTATTAATTGTATTAAACGGTTAAAAAAAAAAGATATAGCAAAATCACTCTACAGTAAAATCTAGGTACTAATTAAAAATTATCAAATAATATTTATTTCTATATGACTACTCGAAATATTAAAATTAAATTAACTTTTTTGTAAACTATTGACTAACCATTTCGTTAAATTCACTAATAAAAATCCTTTTTTTTTAAATTAAAGTTAGAAAATTGACTAAATGCGAATTCTTGTGTATGGTTATATGTTCTATTAAAAGAATGATAAATCAATAAAACATCAAGACCTTAATAATAAAGTGTTCAGTTTTAGGTTAATATTATAACCTAATGTATTTCGATTTTGAACGTTTACTTTTATATATTTTTTTAAATATTCACTAAAATATACATACTTAAAATGTGAATTGTGTATTTTCAAATATGAAAACAAATTTTTCTTGTCAATTCATAACAAAATTATTATACTTTTATTTACGGTTCCCTCATTTATGTACAATATACGTATGTAATTATCATACATTTTTACCATGTATACATGGTAAAATGTTTCATAATTTAAAGACTTTGTATTCATAATTTATTCTATTAGTAAGTATAAAAATAGACGGAATTAATTTGGTGTATTGATCTATAGTTTAGTTCAAAACAATTTAGTCTTACGATATATGTATTAAATTACAGTTACACAGAAAACAAGATATAAAAACTATTTTTTTATAGAACTACCCAAATAATAGTGTTAACAATAGTATATATTTTATAAAACTAATTAATATACTGATTCTATTATATACGATTTCAGTGTAGTCAGTCGAAAATATAATATTTTTTTATAAGAGTTTAACGTAATTGTAAGTATATGGTTGTTTGAGAAAGCTTTTAATTAAATTCTAGAGCCAAAGTGAATTAATTTCTTATTTTAGTTATTTATTCCAGTGAACACTATTTTATATAGCATAATAACAAACAAGAAATTTCAATGAATTGTTAATAGGACAAAAAAAATACTTAAATTTATAAATTTGTTTTCTTATTAGGAAAAATAATTTTCTATATAATATTTTTGAAAAGTCATTGGGCTATTTGGCTTTTGGTGATATAAATTATAAATTTTTATGAATAAGATTTCTATCAAATTTAATATAAGAATATTCCATTCACATTTAAACTAGGAGTAATAAATAAATAAAAAATTTGAATAAAACGACGTAAATTTTAACCTGCAAGATTTTTAAATTGTTCATGTCTTACAATAATAAGCTTTCCCGATAAATCTTTCAAGTTACAAATATTTTTTTTTTTTAAAAAGTGTTGTTCAAACCTGTACGAATTTTAAATATTAATAAATTATTTTTTTAAAAATAAAAATATAAGAGTATTAATATTATATATAATTAAATATCACTGTACTAAGGAAGAGTAAAGAGAAAAGATTCGCATAACACATAAAAAAATTAAAAATATACAAAAACCAAGATCAAAGAAAAAAAATTTTTCATTCATATCATAAAATACGAAAGTACAACAATTCAAATTGCAAAATACTAGGCCAGAGCCAATCATCTGCAAGTCTAATTCAGGGGTGAATAACCCAAACCATCTTGCTGATCACTTTAAAAATTCATTAAAATTCCGCAGATCGAATACAAAATTATCTTTCCCCATTGAAGACTATTCTCAATCAAAAAAGATTTTGTAGTGAAAATTTAAAAACAGCTTAATAAATATTTATTAAATATATATTTAATAAATATCATAAATTTAATGTCTAACAAAAATAACACGATATTTATAATAAAATTATATAAAAATCTATTTTTACAAAATAATTTAGTAATAGTAAATATTAATAGAATAAAAATAAAACTATAATATATATTTACTAGCGGACCCGATAGACGTTGTCCTGCATGATATTTCAAGCGATTAGGATATTAAACAAAGTATGCAATGAAAGATGAATAATATAATAATTTCATTATTCTTAATTTAAAATAACATCATTTTTTCTAAAAACAATTCGTTATAATCAATAAAGTTAAATAATGTTTAATTTTATCTTAATGCGAGTTGATGAACAATATTTTTAGTCAATTCCTGAGGACTATAGTCAAGTTTAGTCATATATATATATATATATATATATATATATATATTATGACTAAACTTGACGGTTTTCCAACACGAGAACACGCCACATACAATTGGTCATATGAAAAGACCGGATTTTCTAAAAGCTTTTATTATATTACACTAGATAAACACCACATTATCTATCTACAAAAAACGTCAATCCGTTTCATATTTTACCAACTTCAGAACTCATATATTAACATGGAATATAACTTGAACTCGACCAAAACATAGGTATATTATGCCGAATCAGTGTAAAATTAAATAAAAATAACAAAACTCATGTAAAACTTATGCATCATTTAATTTATTTAAAAAAAAATAATCACATCATTTCAGGGGAAGAATTTATCGGCGAGTCCTTGCTCAAGCTCGATTTGTTCAAAAAGAACATATATTATATTAACCTAGAGGAAGTAGTTTACCGGCGAGTCCTTGCTCTAGCTCGGTGTGCTAAAATAAAACATCTATTATATTAACCTAAGGGAAGTAGTTTACCGGCGAGTCCTTGCTCTAGCTCGGTGTGATAAACCAGGACATTCATCATGCCAACCCGGAGGAGGTAGTTTACCGGCGAGTTATTCTCTAGCTCGGTTTGGTTGGCTAGCTTATCCATCATGCCCAAACGAGAATTATCGGTAGGTTCTTGCTCCAGCTTGATGGAAGAATATAAATATTTATTTTATTTAGTTATGTTTATAGTATATATAGTATATAGTAACTTACTCATGTCGAATTTCGGCAAACTGGCGGCTGTAGTTAGAAATGATGTGCTACTTTTGACAGCAGGTTTTTTTCTGTAATTATTTAATTAATTTTGTTACTTTTCAATAAAATATAAACACATCGTGGATACCTAAATCATCATATCTATGGTCACGAAGTGAATATGAAAAAACAAAAAATTATAAAGGTATCTCATGTAATTTTAAACAATAAATTAATTTATTTCGTTTTTGTATTATACAGCCAGATTGAGAAATAAATTATAGTTTATTAAAAGGAATACATTTTCTTTCGAAAAGTACTAAAATTTCATTACCCGAATTAAAAAAGTAATTATATAAAAATTATTCATGTTATTATATAGTTTAGAATAGTTATTAGATTTATTTTCAGGTAATTTAATATTTATTCTAGGCCTTCCTTATTATTCAAATACAATTTTTTTTACAGAGTATTTTGACGTATCTTAAATTTATGTATGATATCCCATTAAGGAAAAACATACATGTGACTTTATGAAGTTATTTTTTTATCATTTTTGGTACGTAAACATTTTCTTTTAAGTAAAAATTTATGGTTTCCTGATTGTATATACATTAAATATGAATCGAATATGATAAGAAAAAATAAAATATATACAAAATTACAGTAAATATGTACCTTTAATTACGAGTAGGTATATCACAAAGAATATATATTTTTAATTTAATTTTTTTTTTAAATATGAGTATATTCTGTAATTATAATTATTATAACAATTATATTTATAGAATATTTCTACACAAAGAAATTCACATATGCAGACACGCATAATAAAACTCAGTAAAAGTGAACATACTTTATACAATTTATCAAGCCAGATTTATTTTTATATAAAAATATTTTTTTAATATTTATTTAGTTGAGATCAATGTTCCTACATCGTTTTCTCTTAAGTATTCTAAGAAGATTACCTGGGATGGTGTTAAAATCAAGGACGAAAATTGAAGGATTTGAATGTTTTTTAATGATTTGACAGTTTTAATTTATTTTAATATGCGAAACACAATTTTTTGTACAGGATTTTGATGGTTTTTTATATTACTTAGGTATTTTATGAAAGATATGATTTGAAACATATATTATGATATTTATAATTATACGAAGAGTTAAAAGATAAAAATGATAAATTAAAAGGTTTGGATTTTATGTGCATTTGATTTTTCTATCGTCCGCTGTTTACGAAAAATCTAGAAATATAGTAAAATGATTTACAAGATGTATAGAATTTAAGATAATAATGTATTATTAATATTATGAATGTCATATAAAATCTAGAAACCTTATAATATTAATCAAAAAAAAAATCGAGTTTTACCCAAGAATGCATGATTTATAATCAGTTATCATTTTACATCTATAGAGTTTATATACATTTCTTTTCAACTCTCTTTAAATAATTTTTCATAACTACACATCACATTTATCTTATAATGTTATAACTAATCGATATTGAAAATATCTCATGGCAAGAATTTAATTTTGAAGAGTCTTTTAATTATTCATTATATAAATATTGCAATACATCTGTCAACAGCCATTCTAATGTGTGTACTTTTACGAATATTGAAATTGTATTGGTGGAAGAACGACTAGGTTAGGTAAAATTTGGTTATAATAAGTATTACATAGCAAACATTTGAATATTGTTTTCTCTCTCAAGTCATTAGTTTAATAACATTTAAGTTCATGACTATTCACCGTTAATATTATAAATTATTTATTTTTTAATAATATTTTATTAACCAACTAAATACAGCTTGTGCCAAAATTTTCCTTTATTTTCTGTAGTTTCAAGCTTGATCGTTAATTGTATTTATTCTTGTAGTTTTCAATTAAATATATTTTAGAATATATTTGGTTTTACGGTGTTAAATAAAACCATGAATACAACAAAATCGAAGATTATAAAAGTCCGTTACATATATGTAGTTATAGTTTGTCGGTTAAAAAATAGATACGTTTAGCTTTGAGCATTTTCTTAACTAAATCATTGTATTCATTTTGTAAGAATATGGCCTGGCCTGCAAATTATTATAAACAAACATATGGTTAAGAAAATTTAGAACACGTGCCAAGACACTTATTAATATTTCTTCTATATTTGAACTAGAATGAAAATTAATATGTCATAAAAAAAACTTATATTGTAATCGTTTCTTTGTTTTTTTACTTAAGCTGGAAAAAAACTAATTTCTTTAAGGACACGTGTCAGCTAAAACACAGCAGGAGATTGAACTATAACGATGAAGGTGAATTCGTAAGTTGACCAGCACGCGTTTGTGTAAGAAATTAAGAAGTATAAATAAATACGATACGGTTTAATTAAATGATTTTATTCACTATGAATCAGGTGCCTACTACTCTTAATTGCAAAAAATTCAAAAGAATTCCAAATAAATGGTAATAAGGTATTTATCATTTATACAGACAGAATAGCTATGATAAATCATATAATTTAATATATATTGTAATTAAATTATAATTCAATAAAACGTACAACAAACATTTTAGAATAAAATATGTAGAATATTCAATAATCGATTGAATACAATATTAACAAATATCTACTTATATTTAATTTATATCTGAGGAATTACAACCCATACAGGAATATTAAATGATTTAAAAACATTTTTAAACAATGGTGTACTAAGTGATTTGAATCTCCAAAAATGTAATGAATTATTTTGTGTAGTACCAAAATTATGAACATTAAATTAACTAATTAATGTTCATATATATTCATAAAATATGTTTCTGAACTCGACCAAAATAATTGTAAAAAAATTACTTATAAAATCTAACTAATATAACAGTATCTATACGGTAAATGTACATTATATAAGTACATGTATATAGATAAAATATGTACTTATTGTAATTGTATTACATTAAATACATTTATAAACTAATAGTTTAAAATTGTAATTAAGGTATTCAAATAATCATTACTTAAAAAAGATTTTATTTTTGTATAGGATAAAAAAACTTATACTAGCTAAACATTTTAAACGAATATTATGTTTGTGGTATTTTTTTAGATTCTAAGTGAAACAAAGAATGTATTAATTTTTTCTTGACGTGTGTTTTTTTTTGTCTATATATATGATTTTGTCGAGGTTTGCTTTGATAATCACAGCCATAAACATTTTCTGATAGGAAATGTTATCTAGTTGGTAACTTAGAAGTGAGTCATTTAATGAATTTCCCAAAAATATTCCTAATAATTGTGAAAAACTGATGAAAAGTTATACATAAATGGCAATATACAGGTTTTCGACAAAAATTAATTTTTATTTTTATCGTAACCCAAATAATAATCATGGAATGCTTATACCCCGTTTGATATAAATGGTATAATTTTCAATGATTTTTTTTTTTTTGCTACTTAGGTATATCATATAGTCTTTTCTTTTATTTGAAAAAAAGAATATTCGCAGTCTCTCAGATTAGAACAAAAATAAATTTGATAAATTATATAATTATATTTTTAAAGTTAAAAATGCATAGAACTTTCAATTTTTGTACTTAAAAAGCTAAAGAATTGGATACAAAATTATTCAATTTTTAGCAAAAAAAAAAAAATAATAATTACTGGAAAGTTACAAAACAATTTTATAAACATTACGAAATTAAATACAAATGAAATCGGATTTTTCAACAAATTTCCATTGAACGATATTAGTTATTTTGTTGTTATTTAATTCATATTTATCATATTTACTTAAATAATTTACTGAATTTTTTATGAATACTTTATAGAAATTTCATTGTTTTGAAATTTTTTATGAAATTTGTGCTGTTAAAAAGTGCAGTAGAAATTTTTGATTTTTCCAAATTACAGACACATTTTCCTTTTTTGCAAAATTTTGAGTTATTAAAATCTCACCCACCTTATTAAGAAATTTAGTTCTTCAGAACATCTTTAGAAATATAAACTAATTCAATCGAGCTTTTCATAACTCATAATCGTTTTATATAGATCAATGATACCTACATTAGTAACGAATTTTGAAAACTTATATAGCATTATTATTTACCCATTACATTTTCTCATCCAACCTAGAAGTATCAACATTTATTCAATATATTTTTTACATGTCAAGTAATGTATACATGTAAAAAAATAAAAATAAAAAAAATTTGATTCATAATAAGTAGTGTACTTATGGACCGTCGTATAGAATAAACTTAATTTGTTATTTATACTAGTATTTAGTATATTTAAATCATCAAATCCTATATTCCTTATATTATTTATTATATTTATAGCATTCTAAAGGATTCTTAGTTTTATTTTCATGCATCAATTAATATTTTCTAAAATATATATTTATTATACAGAACAGTGTTATTAACATATTAACATACTGAAAAAAACTTAATTAAATATGAGTGTTGAATAATTTAAAAAATGTTAATAAAAAAGTAAGAGTTACTTTTATTTTTTATGTAACAAGATACTATCTATCTGATATATTTATTATGGATTAATGCAAGATTAATACAATAGATTAACGAATTTGAAATATAATTTTGAATTAATATAAGATCTACATAAAAAAATAATTTTAATTTGTGAATGGTGATTATTTTTAGAGATTATTATGTAAAAAAAATCTATGTAGCCCATTTTCAAACTTCGAGTTCAAATTCGTTCATAATAATAATAATATAATGCCATAAAAAATATTAAGTATACCTATTATCTTAATAGGTAGCTAATGTTTTATTAATGTTGTGCCTATTTATCACACTTTAATAAAAATAATACTAATAAGTGTTTTCATATTCAAATTGTTTTCATAACAAATTAGTACGATGAAAATATCAAGTGTTTTCATCTTTGCAGTTGTAGCTAACGTAGTATTCCAACGATTGTTTTATTGATGGTGTATAAGAAGTAATTATTATTTCCATAAAAAAACAAAATAAACAAAACACCTCATGCAAGAGTCTATTTGGTTCACAAGTAGGAGAAAAAGTAGTTTCGATTCTTAAAAAATCTTCCTCATAAACAATCAATCGGAGTTATGTTGTCATTTTGAAGAAATACATATATGTTTTCAATAAACACCTTTGCTTTTCGCGTAATGATTAGCATAATATGAATATCGTGATTAAATATGCAGAATAGGTAAAATAAATGGATTTAGGTTGATTTCGTTACCATTATGGAATAATCAACTTTAATTTTACTAAATATGAAATTATGAAATTAAAAAAAAAAGTGTTTTATAAAAACCTCAAGTGGCGCTTATGTCAAATTTATGATTACGAACACAAGTTATTATTAATGGGAAAAAGTCTAGAGGAAATTGTTTTATGACCGTTAAAATCCAAGTGTATAATAGCTAAGTTTTAATTTTTGACCGTATGACCATAATTAAATCTTCTGTGTTAAGTATATGATAAGACTATCACAGTTGTATTTGAAATTATTTTATTTTACAATTTAAGAAATTTTGGTTAGTTTATTATATTTTCATTGTCTACTAATTTTTATTGCGTAAAATTTTTTATCAAAATATTATAATTTTATTTATAGCTACAAATTAATAAATGTATTAAATAAATTGATCTGACTAAAAATTAAAAATAGGACAACAATACAGTTTATGCAGTAAATCCATATTTGTATTCTATAAATTAATAAACATATAATACGCGTTTCCTAATATCTAAATTATCACAAACATCAAATTTGATGTTTATTGCAGCTCGTTACAGTCAACAATTATGTTTTTATTAGGGAAATCTGTTTGATTTCATAAATATATTTTATAGTATTTCTCTATGATTAATAAAACTAATGTATACAAATAGTATATAAATCATATGACAAGTATAAAATGAGTTGTAACTACTATTTTATGTTATTAATTAATTATCTTATAAGAATATCATATTTTATGTGAATTTCATTAAGAGATTAGAGTGTCACATATTTTCCGAGTGTTCAGAACTATTAGAAATACCGTCAATAAATGGTAGTATTTTGAAAGGCAAATGTATTATGTATAAATATAAACATCATTGAAAAGTGTATTATCCTTTTAAAACCTACATTTTAATAATATTTATTATACTAGTAGTAAAAATATATATATGGTTTATTATAAATGTAGATTTTTACAATCACCAATGAACATATACAATGCAGTTACTAGAAACCTTAATCTAACCCTGAGACTTTTATGGCTGAAGTTAATTGTTGTAGTGTTAGCTACTGGGAACCAGGACCCATAATCTCGAACCCTATTAACAGAATCGAACGTATAAATAGGGTTTTCATTTTTTTTTCCATGCATAATGTAGACGATGAACTGTAAAAGTTAACGACAATTTTCTAATAACATTAAGACCTTACCCAGTATTTTATTAAAAGAGGATAAAGTAATATAAGTAATTGTAATTTGTAATTCCAAAAAGTTATGAAAATAATTGAATCTCAAAGTATTTATAAATATAATTTTTTTTTTCTCTGAAATAAAATTTTAAAATTTTAAATTATTGAAAATAACTAAACATAGGTTTGTAGTTTATAAAATTGCCGAACAAATATACATTAAATTTTCAAAAGTTGACAAACTAGTCGCATATGTTAAACGAGTATTTAAAAAGGCGCTTTGTTGTGTATAATAATTATATTTAAATTATAAATACATTGTTTTATTTATTTAATAATTATTTTGTACAAAATTATTTTTCAACCAAAACATTTTTTAAAATGTCAAATAAGAATAAATTAAAAAAGTAAAAAAATTAAAATAGTTATTCGTCAAAATGTATTTAAGATAAATAGTTAAAATGAAAGTAATTTGAACTATTCTATGAATAATAAAAAAAAAAAAAATTTTCTGCGTTTATTTTTGCACACAAATAACGATTAAGTTATGTTATGACGTTCTGATAACCATAAATCGTACAGCTAAATTAAGTCCCTTTGATCTCTGTAATCTCAGAGATAACGTATTAGTCTCTTGTCAATATCTGACTACAACTCGTTCCCAGGAGACTCTTGAATGATGACGGGTTAACCAATATGCCTTGTATATTTTTCGAACAAGAGTTGAAATAGCGTTAAATTAGAGTAAGCACAAAATATCTTACTATCTATCCTTAAGTGAACGTCATGTATTCACAATTTTTATCAACGTTTATATCATTGAAATTAAAAATAAATTAACTAAGTTATAACAATATCTTGCGTCTGTGTTAAATTTAATACTACGTATTAATAAATAAAATGGAGAAAACTTCCAAGGGTATGTTCTAGAATTTTCATAAAATATTTTCTTACAGAAAAGTTGTAGTGGAACTTCAATAGATAACTTTTTAAAAGACGACAACATCTATAAAAATAATATTATTAAATAAAACTATTACAATATGAGATACCCTTAAATTTTATAAAAAGAAACCAATGATTTATAATATTTATGACACTAATTTTTCAAAATATAATAAACAAATACATTTTAATACTGAAGTAAAAATAAATAAAACGATACTTTCTATCTTTCTTTTTATTTTATTTTCATGCACAAATCCTACAAAAATATAAATAGTTAAATATTATGTTGTATCAACCTTTGTATCCGGCAATATCCAAGAATTGAGTTTATTTATTATTATTTTTTTTTTTTAAGATAAAAATAAATGTCTTAAACTATTCGCCGAATTAAGAATTTATATTTTTATACTAAGAAACTAACGTTTTCTACAAATTTTCAGATCTTAAAGTAATTTATACAAAATTAAAAATATTCACAAGAATAATTTAGTTGTGTCATTTGTGCATGACTTTTGTTAATACCCATATAAATTTACAATTTATTATTGAAAAATTAGATGTTAATTCGTTTATGTAACTCTAATTTTTACTTATACAGGAACTACGTTGACACAATTCAGGTGTGCCTATATGAATTTTTACCTACGAGTATTAGATTATGACAGATAATGTATGCATGACGTTATTTAAAAATTAAAAAAATACTCAAGACAAGACCTGTTCAGATAAAACATTTATCTGATCGATTTGTTTTGAACGTATTAGTTAGTGTAATACTATGTGATTAGTATTTACTTGAGCGTGAATATTTTAAGTTATTACCTACGTGATATTTCATTAGAATATTATATGTAATTATATATATTATCCGTTCACAATAGTATACAAATGTACTGTTTCTTAACAAAAACTGTTTACTATAATTTTCACAGCAAATGTGCCTTATGATAAAATATATTTTATACCACGTATACGTTACTCAATAGATCCTATCTAATTGCCACTAAAGTGAGACTGAGACACTAAGTTTTAATAATCATCTCAGGAAATTGAAGAACAGGACATAGCCGACAGCACTCGTTCGGATCAATTGAGGTACCTATAAAAATGACATTATTATATGTGTGTGTTTGTGTGTATATATAATAACTTGGTAAACCAACTTTTTGTAAATCTGGTTGATTTCTAATACCTACCGTCTCCTGTAGTTGAAGTAGCTACTATCAGTACTCATTATACACTGCTTTAATTCACTTTTTTGTGTGATCAAATAAAACCAAAATTTTTTTTGTATATATATATATATATATAATATAAATACAATCATAGTATAAAATTGAAAATAATATGCCGCTAAATATGAAGGAACCACACTTTTTCCCTTCACCATCTTCCACAGTTGCACATATAGATACTTATTTCTTATAACATGCTTTGCGTATCAATATTTCATGTTTCTCGAAATAATTATTACTTAAACATAAATATTATTGTAAATACTATAATGGAATTACTGCAACATACTACTTCTAATATCAAAATATAGTGTATGATCAAATAAAAATAATGGAAAATATATTACCATAGAACGGAAAGGACACAAAATAATTTAAATTGTTGATATACTCGATTGAAACGTACGGTTTGACTTGCATTTTATATGTTTTCTGTTTTAAATTTTTTTTAGTTATACCAATAAAATGATAAATACTGTTCTATCAATAACTAATAATAATGACTACAGAAAAATAGCGATATACAAATGTAAAAGTCTTAAGCTATAGCGGAAGAGAGATATTGAAGTCTCCCATAATATCAACGAAAAATAATACATCTACACTCTCTGTTCACTTTCATTAAGATCTAAATATTAAATAGGTACATAATATTGTGTAATAATATTTTCATCATAATACCCAGGCAAACTATGTTAACGATAATATAATTTCATTACTAACCACTATTTAAATGTGCGCATTTACTTAATAATACTAGGAATACTCTCCAATTTTTTATTATAAAAATAATATCCATCTATGTAATTTATACGTCATGTCTTAGGTGTTTAATGTTAATTGAATAGATTATATGATTTATAGCTTATCAATATAATATAAAGCATTCTAATTTTATACCTCGAAAGACATTTATGAAATCTCATATATTATACTAATAAAAATCGTGACTCTACTTCATTGCGCTTTAATAAATTATACTTAAGCGTATGAATATACCGACAAATTTTACTCTCTGTAGCTAATATATCGAATGTATCTTCACGATTATGCAAATGAATATATCGAAAACTGGATAAACGCGTGGATTAATTATAAATATTTTTTAACCTTCCCAACATATCGCACCAATCGAATCAAAAGTGTGTTGTCAATCGTGTCGTGCACATAATATTTCAAGTTTGTTTTGCTTATAAACCATTGAAGTCATTAAATTAAATACATAGACTTTTTTTTTTTTTACTGTTTAATCTCATTAATATTATAATTTTTTAATATTTTTTTTTACTAAGAAAATCTCAAGTCAGTCTGTACGAAACACGTGTTAGTATCGACTGGAACGCCATATGACCATGCATATGTAATTAGACACCGAGTCAAGTTCAATAGCCCGTCGACCCCACGATTTATTTTTCATCCCATATCACGTACACACGATGACGTTTGATGTAATAGGTTCATATATAAATAATATATATATATATATATATATGTATAATATTCTAACACTTACACCTCACACATCATCGTCATATTATACTACCCTCTTAAATATTATAATGTCCCTCTTCGTTTCACGCCACCTAAAACCACACGAAAACTATACACGTTCGTTGTCACATATATACACCTAAATATTTACGTTACATGTGTTATTCATATACTACGGTGTTTAACTCCCACATATAACACGTATATAAACATATATATTCTTTTTTTTTTTTAAATCAACAAAAATTACGCTTTCTACCGAGTTATAATTGTTACACTTATTATAGGATGGGGACATTTCGATATCCTAGAAAATCGTAAAAAAAAAAAATCAAAACCAAATGCATTCAAATGTAATAACAATTAGGTATAAAAACAAAATCTCATTATGATTTTTTACCCATAATTCATATTAATACATTTTTTTAAGTTTTTAACACTCAAAATCACATTAAAAATACTTAATAAATAATATTTATATTTTGTTTTGTTCGATGTATAATTATATTAAATTGTTACACCATATATATATATATATTTATCGAGAAAAAATTAAAACAATAATAAATTAACACTAACAATACTGATCAGAAATATTGTAGTTATTTTTTAAATGTTTTCGTATATTTCATTAATACCTATCATAAGAAAATTTTGAAAACCGAAAAATATTTATTCTATTAATGGTTCTGAGTGTAATTTTATAATACCTTAATTATTACACATTACATTTCAAAAGCAATCTATAAAATATCAACAATTATATAATATTACATTTATTTTAAAACATAAATTGCATATTTTTTTTATAGAATATACAAGACAGGAAAAAATATTTACAGATGGCATAGTTAAAAATGATTGTAGATTTTGTATATTTTGAATGATAAAATGTGTTTTCTTCAATTGAATGCCCAACATTAAATATTATTGCTGTAATCAGCTATCCGTTATACGACTAAATACACACTGAGTGAAAAGATAAAATTATTATAACTATATAATATTATACTGTTATTATAAGTTGGACAATAATTTTCTTTTGTTTAAAAACTTAAATATTATTCAACAACGAATCGTAAATGGAATTTGATTACCTAAACTGACGCTATAATTGAATCAACCAAAAATAAAAGTACATCCAATCTTATTTAACTTTGAATACGTTCTAAGTAATTTTGAAAATGAAAATGCTCCGCCTTAAAACGAAAATATAACAATAAACATTTAAACACAAGAATATTGTATGCGGAAAATTTGATTAAAATGTAGGTAATAAAGATAATGCACGACTAACTTAAATTCATGCATAAAACAAAAACTTCAACAGAATATTGGATTTGTTTTAGCAAAATACGTGGTTATATATATACATATTTCATTAAGAAAAAAAAATAAAAAAAATAAATATATATTAATTTTATGTTTAAAACCAAGGATTGCAAAACTAGATTAATCATATCAGTTATTTTTTACTTAGTTATTTACAGGCATATAAATTATCTTTAAAAATTAAATGTATTCTATAGTTCTTTACTTAATCTATAATTTGAAATATCTTGGAAGTGAGATAATAATTTATCGACAGAAAAAAAAAAAAGAAAAAAAAAAGTGGAATATTATATTTTTGTAAACAAAGTGAAGATAAATTCGAATAAACAATAATTTTATTTCATATAATTGCAATTTTAATGAAACGTTAATTACGTCATGGAAAACAGTACAAAACATTTTTTTTTCGTCATAATACAGGCATAATTTATTTATCACACATTGTTGCATATATCAAATAAACGTTTGAAATAGTAAGTTGTTGTATAGGTATATAAGTATGATAACTATATGCATTATGTGTCTTAGCATATTAAATGCATATACGCAAAATACTCGAGTTTATTACAATTTTAAGATACATTTTTCAATGTGCATTCATCCTAAGACCTTGGCTTAAAATCATAATTTATCAACGCTTTTAAATTAATATAAATATTACATAATTGATTTATATAAATTATAACATATTTATTCTTAATATTTTTCGTTCAAAGCATGTAGTATCACATTTAAGTATTTCGATAAAGAACCACGACTATAAACGAACATCTAATCTTTGTATCAGATGATCCTTTGTTTTATTTTAGCTCATACAATTTAAACCTAAATACTGTTTTTAAATATTTTCAGTTAAATATAAGCTGTACTAAAATTTTGGACAGTTTTGCTAATCTGGCGCTTTTTTTCATTTTACATTTTTAGATAAAATTAAGTTAAAATTATGAACATAAGAAATATGCAATGTGCATTTTTATACTTCAATGAATAATGTCCACTTTTTTAGATTATGAGAAAAATATTTTGATTAAACAAATGCTTATCTACGATAAAGCTTTATGTAGTAAAAAGTGCACCATAAAATATGATACATATTTCATTAAATAGCAAATTGGATCAGGATGTTATTTTTCTCGGTACTTTTTATCAATATTAATGAAAACTGAACACAACTTACAAATAATAATAAATGTTGTTAGTAAACTAGAGAAGTAATTTTGTGTTTTATGGCTTCATAAATTAATGTAAGGCTAGACACAAGCCATTTCTCAAAGTGTTATAAAAATGGAAGATTTGACATAGTTAATTTTATTGTTTATAAATGTTTAACAAATTATGAAATAATTGGAAATGTATTTTTACGCACCATTTAATATATGTTTTACTATTATAATGCTTTATTTGATAAAATTATTTGAAACAAAGTAGGTAGGTATCTAATTTTCTTTTTGTTCCCTTATAAATTTCGTATTTATAGTTAATATATCACCATATAATAATTATTTAGCCCTAACTTAAGGCTCTCTATTATTATTAAATTATATAATTCAGTTAAAATTATATAATATAAGTTAATCAATATAATATTTTACATAACACTGATCATATCTAATTACACATCAAGTATTAAATAAAACATATTTAGTTATATTGTATACTTTATATTGTGTAAGTTGTATATTCTTATCATAATATCTGTAATTTTACCTGACGAGGTACTAAAATAAATAAAATAAAATTTAATTAGAACCTAACCTAACCTAACCTAGCCCTATAATTATTATACCAACGACCCTTTTAGGGAAATCTAACCTACTACAATATCTTGGAAGCTCACCATCAAAATATTTTTTGAAGAGCTTAATATAAAATAACATAATATGTTATAGTTTCAGGGTTGATAGGTTCAGTAAGTATTTTAAGTTAGAGTGTATTTTTTGAGTTAATAACTAATATTTTTCGTTTATATATTTTTCCGACAAAATTTTTTTAAAGAATCTTAATGCTACAAAATTAAAGTTGTTAGTTTAGAGTATGGGATATTTTAAATGCAAATAAAATAAATCTATAATTTCTAAGAATTTGTAGCGTATTATTATTTTTATGGCCCATTAAAATTTGAAAATACTTTTTTTATATTCTGTAAGCTTTGATGGAAATCGGATTTTGTATACATTATTTTATTGTTGATATTGTCAATAGTATAAATTAAAAAAGTATTAAATACTCTATTACCAAATTTCCCTAATGGTCTATACCAGGGGTCTCCAAACTACGGCCCGCGAACCAGTTTTAACCAGCCCGCAGCACCCATAGGACGGTAAATAAGTATAGATATTTTAGATAAAAAATTATTTCAAAAATTATTAAAATTACAGTATATATATTATCATTTAAATTTATATCAATTATATTTAAGTATATTCTAGACAATAATTTATAAAAAGATTTAAAGTAAATCTATAATTTCATAAAATTAAAAAATATATGTGTTAATAAACTTTTGGCCCGCTAAGTGCATTTGATATTTTTTGTGGCCCTTGAATAAAAAAATTTGGAGACCCCTGGTCTATACGGTTTGAAGCACAGCCACACTCATTTAATTTTAATTTTAATTTGATCGAGTTTAGAATAATAATGTGAGGTTACAGCCTTTAAATATATTATTGTCACAAACTATTAAGTACTTATACAAGGTTAGTTCTAGCATTTAATTTTGTAATATTAAATTAATTTTCAAATTATTCATATTTTACAAAAATATCAAAGTTGCATCTTCTTCTGCACTCTGTTTATATCAAATTATATATTTATACAATAATATGAGAAAGTACAAATGGAGTATAAAAAATATAATACATATACACATAAAATAGGATAAAGATTATTTTTAAATGTCACTAAATAATAAATGCATTACAATCTTTTAGATTCTAAAAGAGTGAAGAATGTATTGATTTTACAATGATGTGTGTTTTTTTTTTTTTATTTTTTTATTTATTTTTTTTTTTGTCTGTTGACACGATTTGGAGCAGTAAAAATGCTTCGATTTCCTTATGTAGCAACTTTTCTGAAAGGAAAGTGAATCTATTTGGTACTTTGTGGGGTCAAAAGTAAAAAATTTTCAATATTTTTTAAATGCGATGGGAAAACCCTAAAAAATTAAGGGAAAAACGGGAGTTTTTACGCAAAACAAGTTTTCGACATAATCAAATTTTTTATTTTGCTATAACTCAAAAACTAATCGATGTAAATACTTGAAATTTTCACCAAATGTTTAGATTAGCGTTCTCTATACACCGTTAAATTTTAAATTTTCAATTATCAAATTTTTTTTTTTATAATCGGTGATAAAAAAAATTTAACTCGTACAAAATACTTGAAAATTTCATAGAAGATTCCACAGAAGTAGTTCTTAATGTCATTCATAAAATTATATGTAAAATATAATATAATGTATAATATTCTAGACTGACAAAGATATCGGTTTTTTTTTAAATGCTCTAACTCAAAAATGAAAAACCGCAACAACTTGAAATTTTTTCCAAATGTTTATATTGACATTCTCTATACATGGTTAAGTTTTCAAAGTATTTTGACATATTTTGACTTATTTATAGACAATTTAAATTTTCGATTTTTCTAAATTTTTCGTTTCAAAATAAAATATACTTATTACAATATTTATAAATAACATTGTATTATATTCTAGACAAACATATCATCTCCGTTCAGAATCGTTTTTCGTATACAATGATACCTATCATTGAATTCAAATTTAACAAATCCATTATAATGACCTATCCTATGAAGAGTCGCACTTCACCCCCAAGTGTACAGCAGAGCTAGGCCCATCCGGTTCTTTTTTTCTCTTATTTTTCTGCTTTAATTATTTTAATCTGCTATAAAATTTTAAAATTTATTAAATTTGTAATTGTATGAAAATAATATATATATTTTTTTTATTTTGCTACTTAATTTAACGATGTAATTACTACATGAGAGAATAGTGTACGATAGAAAATATGCACTGATGAAAGAGTTGATGTGCGATGAACTACTTATGGAATAAATCGAAATGATATGTTTACTATTTCTTTTGCGGTTACTAACTAGTCAACTGCAAATTATACCAATACCATAAAATACATCTCAACTTTTACACATTATTCCTAAAAATTATGGAAAATAATGTAATTACTATTAACTCTATTTGTCAGATTAATGGGTTTAAAAAATTTTTTTTATATTTTTTGAAAACATTAATTAACGAAGATAATTTTTAATTTAAAATAAAAACACAATTTATCTATAAATTATTTAGTTACAAAAAATATATTTAATAATATATATATTGACATTAAACCTACAAATATGTCACAGTTTACAAATTACTACAATACATGTAAAATACTAAAATTTGAAATTTGTCAAATTTTTTATGTAGAATATTTCTTATTATATATTTGTTTATAATTTATTTTATCTCATATAGTGTTGTGTTCATAATCTGGATCTACTGATGGTAAAAAAGTAGTTTTATTACATATTAATTAGATTATTAATTTATTTTTTATAGTTTTTGGATATCAATATATCATCTAAAAAGTAATTATTGTAAACATAATTCTATATAATTTCTAAATAAAAATCCAAATTATTATAATTATTTATTATTTTTTTTAACGATTTTTTTAAATTGACTACAAATAATGATGTTGATAAAATAACAAAATACAAATAGTTCGATGTCGTATTTTTTTTAATAATTTAAATTTAATATCTATCTCTAACATAATTGTACAATTAATTGATGAAAGTAACTCATCGTATTAAATAGATTACGCAGATAGGTTACTTTGTTAAGTATAAACCATCAAAACTAATGTACCGTGAAACAATTCTAATGCAGATCCTGGGTAATAAGGAGATTTTTCTAAAATTAATAATTTTTTCCGTGTGATTGAGTAATTGACCAATTTTTTTTACTTTTATATTGACCCAATTAATATTAATATTTGTCTTGTAGACATTTTATATAATACTATGTTCAATGATGCATTTTTTTTTTAACGAAAAGTAGACAATTATTGATAATTGACAAACTTAATGGCTATTGTTCAATCTTAGTTGACTCTAGAAAATTGTATTTAACTAAGACACTAGGCATCATATGTAATACTTAAAATATAATCAAGCTATAGTATTATGTACCATCCTCAGTATCAATTACTAATTATAATGTACTGTACATACTTACATTAAGTAAACGAAATTTGTTGAATATCGGATTTTTCGTGGAAAAAAATCTAATCGATTTCCAAATAGTATTCAAACGTAATGAAATCTGTTAGGAATCAACAACATAGGATGTTGGTTAGAATGAGTTGTTAAAAGCAAATCGCTTACGGCATTCACGGTATTTGAAGTCTAATTTTGTGAATAAAATTGACACCAAATATAAATTGAAATAGTCAATATCAAGTAAAACATCATATACACTTCATAAGATACGTTTCCATCACTGATCTCAGGTATTACGTCAAATGCTAGAATTGTATCGACTCATTGCGGTTAATATGTAATCCAAATGCAATTTAAAATTATATATATTACGTCGTTGGTAAAAATTGAATGACCACACACTACATTTTATATAGCTACAATCAATTGGAAGAAGTGCACCATGATAATTAGTTGAAAAACAAATATTATATACATATTTTATTTTATTTTATACCGGCCCTTATCGATTTCATCACTTATGATAATCGTAAATATTATTTTATAGATTGTTCAATTAAAATATAAGATGGAGGTTATAAAGTAAGGTATCTATTGGAAAAATAAATTTTAATTAATTCCATTAAAAAATATAATTAAAGCTAAATTTGTGAAAAATTAAAAGGAAAAATAAAAATAAAACGTAAACTAATCATCTTTCTACAAAGTGTCGCCATTAGGTGGCTGATATTTTCATGTATGTTACGTCATAAGATTATGTCCACTAGCGTGCTAATTTTAATACACAATTACAGATTGTATATTCAATGAATATAATTTATAAAAAAAATCATTATTATCAGTTTGCATATGTTTAACTAATAATTTTTTCATGTGAATTATCTTTAAAAAATTGTTTGATATTAAATTAAACGTCATACTTTTAATGATGATCGTTGGAAAACTGTTAAAATGCTTCGATCAGAATCTAAAAAAGAAGAAATAATAGTTTTTTAACATAAGATTTTTTTTTAATATTGGATCGACAAATCAGCTATAGGTACACTTCACACTATGATTCAATGTACTATGTATTGTCTATTCATAATTTTTGGGGGTCAAATTTTTCGATGGTCTTCAAGCATCATAAAAATATTGTTCTGACATTTAAAGTACAATAGATTGTTTGCATTTTATTTGCATTTTGAGAAAAAAATATCTTATGATATTTTAATATATATGTATAGGAGATAAATTTAATTGAGACATTTTTTTTTAATAAATACTATTAAGTTCATGATTCAACAGTTTTTTTTATATAATAACTTCACATAAAAAAAAATAATATTTTTATACTGATATTATATCATGTAAATGTTACAATAAATGATGTTAAACATCAAAATAACGTTATTTTCTTTTAAATAACAATAATTACCTAACAAACTAGTGATTATCGTGGTTTATTAATTTTTTGGTTTGATTATCGATAATTTCTACACACAATGGAAAATGTTGTTATATAATGTTATCTAAATGGTATTAGATACTAGTATATATTATATTATATTATTATATTATATAGTATAGATAGTATATTACAGTCGCAGTTCCGCAGGTACTCTAATATATAAATAAAGCATAAATAAGCTTAGTGGGGCTTACTAGTGTAGGACTTTATTGTAAATATAATAACTATTATAGATAATTTTGTCAGTCTTTTACGGTACGCATCGGATCGATATCGCCATTATATCGTCACATTATTTTTGTATGTTAAAACATTGTGTTAATTTTCTATTAAGAAATTTTACTTGATCTCAAAACCCTGCTTGAATCATCTAAAGAAAAAGAGATAACACTTCGAGAAGCAGTAGGATGTAGTAGTCTTATGGGTGGTACTCAAGGCTATCAAAGATGTCACTGTAAGATGAAGTGTAAAACAAATAAATCCACCTGTCGAGTAGTTGGGAAATTATGCAATTCGAAATGTCACAGTTCATTATCATGTGAAAATAAATAATAATATGAAAATTTAAATACAAATAACATGATTAACTAATATTGTTTGGAATTAACGTAAATCCTTAGTAATTAACGTTATAAATCTTGTAAAATATTTATTATTATCCATTAACGTTAATTGCTAGTTAATAACGTTAATATAAATTTAACATATTTTACTGTAACATAAACATAACATTTTCAAACACTTAATTTTATGTTGTAGAAGAGTACTAAGTGCTGATTAGTGGATCTTTAAGGTAGGAATGTAACAATATTGAAAAATTATATGTACATTATATTTAAATGTTTCAAATAAATTAATATATGACATATTATTACAATTAAGTTTGATATTATTTAACCTTAAAAAAAATTACAAACGTTTCATTAATATGATTTTTTCCTAATCATACTATTTTTTTGGATAGCTGCAAATTTAAATTTTCGGTATTTAAAATTAAATTAATTGGTTGTACTATATCTATTTAAAACCCTTTGTCTTCAAATGAGTTAAATGGGTTTTTATTTAATTTAACGCAAAGATTATATTTGACAGAAATGTATGTAGGATTTCTTCCATTATTTATATCTAATGTAATCATTTTCGTTTTTATATTATTTTAATATTTCTAAGTATTGTTTCTAAATTTAAGCTTCTGAAGATTTATAAAAATGTTAGTAAAACAATGTACATAATTTGAATATGTGTTTATTTTAATTGTTATTAATTTATTAAAACTACTAAAACCTATTATTAAAACTATTTATTAAAAATTTCTATACTGATCTTAATTTATTTTAAAATATCTTAAATTATTTGTAACAACTTTTATGTTCATACCACTTGATACCAAGTACAAATGTAACTTTATATTTTATTTATTAATAATTTTTTTTTTTTTATAAAAATACCTATTAGTTTAATTAATATTTAAAGTTAATAAAGATTATATAATTACTGTCTCTGGCATAAATTGCTTTTTTACTAGCATTAAAGTAATTTTATGTTTAATATTTAAATTATTTGTGTTATTCATTTAATAGCTTTATCAATCTCATATTTTAGATGGCTCATAAAGTTATCGAATTTGAAATGCCAAGTACTGGCAACATTTTAAATGTGTTTATATCTTCGTTCATGTATATATTTTGAAACTTGTTGAATTTTATAAACTATTTATTTTCATTACAAGTTTTGTTTCGTTTTAGGACATTATTAAATTCAATTATATATTAATATTAAGTCTAGTAAAAATGAAAACTCATTTGCACGACTGTCAAGTGCTAATAAGAATATTATTCGTTTATTTATTTATGACATGTAAATGAAAAAAAATTCTAAATATGAATATTTATATACCTATGTAGTTAATTTAATACCTATAAAATATATATTTTCTCATAAAACAAGTCAATCGATATTACATATTATATACTTAAAACATTAAGCAAATTAATTTATATAGATATTGTAAAAAAAAACTAATAAGTAACATTTAATACTAATAGAAAATATTTGAAAGTATAATCAATAAGAGAATAGGGATAAAATATACATCAATGTATAATGTTTTGTGATTGAAAATAAAATTGGGCTGGTAATAGAATTTCTATCATTAATATATCATTGATGTGGGTAATTAAAATAATAATATTGTTAAATGTTTAATTAAACACGTATTATTGATTCTAAATTATAAAGTATGGTTGATCATCATAAATGTAAAAGTTCATTTTGTAAAAAAAGTAAAGTATTAGATGTTAAAATAAAGATTTAAAAAGTAATTTATTGATCTTTTTATTTCGTTATTCCGTTAATAACATTTTCTTCGGCATAGCCGACAAATAACTGTAGATAAAAAATGGATAACATTATAATTGATGAAACATTCAGAAAAATATTATTTTTCTTATTTTTGACGGCGTCGCAGTGTGGCAAGAGTTTTTTAATTTTTTTATACTTTTATTCCTCCTTCGATTTTTTCTTCTATGATCGACCAAGTGATAAGGCTTATGAACATGGGTTCATCAACAAAGATGGCGTCTTATGGGTCGGGTCGGGTTTGTTGTCGTACGCTTGTGATCGTTTAATTGATATAAAATTAATAATATTATAGTAATTAATAATAGACTAGTAATATCTAATAATCAAAAAAGCATTAAAGACCTCATTGTTATATTTTTTGAAGTCTGGTGTATTTATTTTTACGAATATTTACTTAATAAAATCCTTGTGCGACTTTTGTGCGTTTGTGATCAAATTTATTATGTTCAACTTTTGAACAGTTTTCATGTATCGCGCACGATCGGGAAGTGATCAGTCATGTTGGTTGACCGCAGAATTCGGCAATTGTTCAATGAACGTTTCATAGACAGATAACACAACTACCATCTCAAATAATAATAGTTCAATTGGCACACATTGAGCCGTACCATAAGACTGCCCTACAAGACTGAACATCGCTTATAAGACTGACACTAAAGCAATTTGTACAAGTATGTTTTAGATTATTTAGTATGAGTATGTACAACTTCTAATAAAAACCTACATAGTCGGTAAAAATAATTTCTGTATAAATCTAGTGTAGTTCTCTTGTTTTTTGGGCTTGTTTCTTTTTTTTTTTGCTAAATACTTTCATGTATATTTTTGATTTACAAAACCAATAATACATTAAGAATATTTCGGTCTGAAATTTTAATTTTGAACAATGTCAATTCAAATTTGTGAACTCAATTTATTAAAATTCAATAGATTTTAAAATTTTTCTAAATTGTTAAACAAAACTGAACTTAGTCTCATAAGGTATGATTTATCCAATCAGACCTATGTATACTAAATCACCTATCAAATATGAGTCTGTTATATTTAAAGCCTAAATTATGGTACCTTCAATATTGAATGAGTGAAACCAGTAGTTATTCTCAATGGAAAAAATGTTTTTTTTTCCAATATTTTTTCATAGTATGAAGAAATTAGATATGATAAATATTTGAAAAGTAGCCATTTTACTTATTCATATAACTAAAATTTTGTTTTTTCATTATTAATCATATTTGTCAAGATTATGGAATACTTAAAAATCATTTTTATTGAGTTGAATTTAATCATAATATTTCTCAAATCTTCAGTTTTTCTTTTATGATAATTACTTCAATAATTTCTATATCTAGTTGTATTTTTCACCAAATGTTTTTTAATCTATAAAATACATTATAAAAACAATTAGGTTATTAAATTGTTCTGTCTATTCTATTTTATAATGTGTTGTATCATTTTTTTAATGCTAAATTCATAGCACCTCTTGTCTCTATACATTTTTGTTAAGTATGAAGAGTAAACTAGCTTTTGCAATTTGTTATCAGGTTTTCTTTTTTGAATTATATCCCTATGTATATATTTATGTATTTTAAATTATGGTTCATAATTGTTTTTTTATATTTACAGACCAAAGAAATAATACTAATATATGTTATTTGACAATAATTAAATTGTAGGTATAGGTATACAAGTATGTAATATAAAAGTTTTGGATAAAGTATGTAGTTGGTCAATCATCTTTTTAGAACTTTATAATATTATTTAATAATGTAATTACCGATTTATTGAATTAATGTAAAAATTAAAGGCTTCGTTAATAGTACTGAAATAATTTTCATGTATTCTATGTATACAGTGGGTCAAAAGTCTCCGTTTACTGATGTTAGATTTTTTCAATGACATATAATGATCATTTAAAAGTTAAGTAACTTTATATTTTTAGCAAACATGTATTCAGAAACATATAAATAATTTGTTTTTAGAAAAATAAAGCATATATGTTAATTATTTTATTATTTACATGTATATTTATAGATAATTTTAAGAGAATAACAGCAAGAAAGTCTCCGTATCTAATATGAAAAACAGATAAAAATAGTATTGAGATGGTACAAATTAGTATAGATTAAAAAATTTACCTGTGTAAATTCAGATAAAACTGGCAATAAAACCTGGTCAGCATTATATGCGTAACAGTAGATTATTGTAGTCATAAGTCGTACTCATACCGTATTTTTCATTAAAGAGCATTGAACAATAGAAATACCGATTGATAATCGTAAATTAGTAGTTCAACCAAGAGAAGATGGTAATTTGCTCAGAAATATTGCATAAATAATATAAAAGTCGCACTCAACTATACTATATATTATAAACTGGTACAACGAAACTGGTTCTTTTGAAGATCAAAAACATACTGGTCATCCTAAAAATTAAAATCACATCAAAAGAGGACCATTTTAAGAACAGTTATGATGGAACCAAAAACCAGTGCACTCAAACTAGCTGGTATGATTGATACTAATTATATTGTAAAAGTTGTGACACAGTCCATTCGTAATATTATTAGAAATGCAGGACATAAAGGTTGTGTAGCTAGGAAAAAAAATTCCATATTGCATACGAGTCTGCAATGAAGTACCACATTTTATGTCTTTGCCGTTCTTGTCATCATAGTTATGTAGCACATAACTATATATAGATTATATTTATAGGGTAATTGATAAAAAATAAAGATACGATTGCAATTAGTAATATTAGTTTACAATTTTATTTATTTTATAACTATATAAAATGCTAATAACGCTTTTCGATTCTATATGCCAAAGAAAAGACATAAAATGTCAAAAACCATTTATCAGTCAACTAAATAAAGAGAAATGTTTAAAATTTGCGAAGTCACTCATTAATAAGGGAAATGATTTTTTGAAATCTGTATTATTCAGTGATAAAAGCAAATTTAATAATTTTGGTTCAAATGGGCGAGTTATGGTATGGAGAAAACCTAATAAGCAGATGGATTGTAACATTTTGTGTCTGACAGTAAAACATGGAGGTGGTAATGTATTAGTTAGGGACTGTATGAGTGTTAGTAATTTGGTATTTATTGATGGTATTATGGATCAACATAATATTTATAAATATATATTATATATTTAAACATTTTGAGAAATAATTTGTATGCAAGTGCTGAAAAACTTAATATTGGCAATTCGTTTATTTTTCAACAAGATAAAGATCTAAAACATACCATGAAAAAAGTTAAAGAATGGTTGTTATACCGAGTGCCAAAGCAACTTAATACACCTCCACAATTGACAGACATGAATCCAATAGAAAATTAATGGGATGAAATAGGTAGACGCTTAAAAAATTATCAAACTCTAAACAAATATCAATTGAAAAATGCAATACTTGAATTATGGAACAGTATTGACTCAGCTGTTACAACAAAATTAATTGAATCAATGGAAAAGTGAATGCACAAAATAATTACAGCTAAAGGAGGACCAACTGATCATTAATTATGGCAAAGTTATAATAATTATGATATTGTATTAAGTTAAAGATATTAATGTTATTTTGTACGGAGACTTTTTTGCTGTTATTTTCCTAAAATTATTTATAAATAAACTTGTTAATAATTATATAATAATATATATATATATGCTTTATTTTTCTAAAAACAAAATATTTATATGTTTCTTAATACATTTTTTTTAAAAATATGATGTAATAAAACTTTTAAACTATCATTATTTGTTATTGAAAAAAAATCTATCAACAGTGTACGGAAACTTTTTTTACCCACTGTAGTAGTGATAGGTAATAATATAATTTGATATATCAATATCGTTCTGATTTTTCTGATATTGTATCACAATATTGTAAGTTATATGATGTCAATATTGAAAATACACATTTTTAATATTACATATTTAATACTTATTGATAATTATTCAAAATTTTGCTTTACATAGCTAATTAAAAATATGTAAAAATAACTAATTACAATCAGACAATTAAATATTATTATACTTAACACAAATTTTATAAAAAAGTATTACTATTTTCATTAAAACAGGCGTTCAAATATTTAACATGTTAAATTTTTAAACCTGATTGCTGTATCCTAGAAAATAAATTCATAATTATTTTACTCTATTTCCAATCAAAAATGAAAAATGTTTGCAGATTTTTTATCAATGTATGGTTAGATGCTTTTGTAGATTTATAATATGACTTAACAAAATAGAAGGTTATTAATTTAGAAGTAGTCTACTTTTTTTTCTTTAAAGCTATTTTGCCAGCCAAAACAGATGTTCACATGGTATACTAGTAGCAACTACCGACAAGTATTTTTTTCGTCAATACTGAAACTTCTGGCTTTAAATTTTAATTTTTTTCCTTCCATTTATATGAATATTCATCATAATAAAATTTTATACATACAGTCTTCTTCTTCTTCTTCTGCCTCGCCTTCCTCCCAGCTATTTGGGGTCGGCCACCCTTGTCCTACACCTCCACTTCACTCGGTCAATCACATCTCTTCTGCACACACCTCCAGCCCTCATGTCATTCTCCAAAGTCTCCAACCATATCTTTTTTGGTCTTCCTCTTCTTCTTTTCCCTTCAACGTCCATCTTCATAACCACTCTTACTGCACTCGTTTCCTCTCGCCTCATCACATGCCCAAACCATCTCAGCCTATTTTATCTCATCTTGTCCACAAATGACGCTACACCAACACTACCTCTCACATATTTGTTCCTTATTCTATCTTCTCTTCTTACTCCACTCAACCATCTAAGCATTCTCATTTCCGCGACACTCATACTTTGTTCTATTCTCCTGTTAACCGCCCAACACTTTGAACCATACAGCATAGTTGGTCTCACTACACTTTTATAAAATTTACCTTTCAGCCTTATTGGAATTCTCTTATCGCATAACACGCCCGATGCTTCTCTCCATTTCATCCACCCGCACTTAATCCTATGTTTTATATCCAATTTTATACATACAGTAAAATACAATTTTTCATATTTATTATCTAAGCTCTACAAATAAAATATTAATTTACATAATTATATTATTATATTTTATATTTTTTTACAATTTAATTTACATTTGTTTTGTTTATTGTTGAACGACATATTTTGATATCCTGATATATCGTACAATATAAAACACTATGTATTTTGTGTTGAATTTTCAACGTTGTTGCCCATCACTACTATATAATAATCAACTGTATGTATATATGTAACATTTACAAAATATATCTTTTTTATTTAAGTTAATTTCTTTCATTGTTGAATCACTAATATATTGATTATTACTAATATTTAATGATCATTATGTGTATTCATAATTTATTAAAAGATTTAATATTGAAACCATTTTTTTAAATTCAGTAAACTAATTATAATCCAGACCAGCAGGGACCTGGATCAGGATTATTAAGATAATTGACCAATATATAATTTAACAAATACCTTAAATTAATTAGGACTTAACTGACATTAACACTGTACTGGAATAAAAATAAATTCTTTTATTGTTCATGCAACTTTTATAAAATAACATACATAAATATATTTTTGGTGTAGAATGTTGACAACAATTATAGAAAAATAGTTGATAAAACAATCGGTGTCCGATTAAACATTTGTGAGCTCTACAAAATTTGTTTTACATACATCTTTAATTTTACTACCTAATAGTTAAAATAAATAGCTTTATTAATAACCAACTAATATTAATAAATAAAATTATGTTTATTAAATGTTTTCGTTTACAAGAAAAATCAATTAATTATAATATTAATACTATTTTTTAAAAAATTATTTTCAATGAACTATAAAAAAGAACCGGATGGGCCTTGCTTTGCTGTACAGTTGGGGGTGGAGTGCACCTCATTTATAGGATAGGTCATTATTACAATGGATTTGTTAAATTTGAATGCAATGATAGATATCATTGTATACGAATAACGATTCTGAACGGAGTTAATATGTTTGTCTAGGATATAATACATTGTTATTTATAAATATTGTAAAAAGTATATTTTATTTTGAAACGATAAATATATTTTTCAATTAGGATGGGTTGGCAGTTGCATACAGCGACATAGTTTGTCAGTGTAGAATATTATACATTATTTTATATTTTACATGTAATTTTATGTCAATATTCGCTGTCCAAACGCTTATAAAAAAAAATTGTGCCTATGGATTTTAATAATTTTTGAATGACAATAAGAACTACTTCTATGGAATCTTCTATTAAATTGTCAAGTATTTTGTACGAGCCAAATTTTTTTATCACCGATTATAAACAAAAATGTAAAAAAATCGAATAATTTAAATGCCTATAAGTGGCTTAAAAATTAATATAATATTTTGAAAAAAATATGACATAAAGGAAATGCCAATATAAACAACTGATAAAATTTTCAAGTTTCTACAATTTATACTTTTTGGATAAAAACAAATAGCAAAAATCGTTTGAGGCTAAACCGTTATTTAACGTGGTTTTGTAAAAATTTAAATTTCAAACACTCATAAAATTTCTTTGTCTATATCCGGTAGAGTTTTTTTTACAGATATTTGAAGAAAAACTAATGAAAACCTTGTATCAAATTTTCAAAACTTAGTTATAAAAGAAAAAAATTTTACGAATTTTCAACCACGAAATTATTTGCAAATTTTCGCAATTTTTACATATTTCGTATAAATTGGAACTTTGAGCACTTATAAAAAAAAATTGTGACTTACGATTTTAAATTTTTTTTTATCAGTTAAGGAACAACTTATAAGAAACCTTGTATTAAATTTTCAAGATTTTCTGGCCGACCAAAAAAATACTTAAAAAAATTGAAAATTTCAATTGTCTATAATTAGCTCAATAAAAATCAAAATACTTTGAAAATTTAATGGTGTATACAGAACGCTAATCTAAACATTTGGTGAAAATTTCAAGTATTTACATTGATTAGTTTTTGAGTTATAGAAAAATAAAAAATTTGATTTTGTCGAAAACTGGTTTTGCGTTAAAACTCCCGTTTTCCCTTAATTTTTTTTATTTTTCCAATCGCATTTAAAAAATATTGAAATTTTTTTATTTTTGACCCTTAACCAACTAGAGTCACTTTCCTTTCAGAAAAGTTGCTACATAAGGAAATCGAAGCATTTTTACTGCCCTAAATCGTGTCGACAGACACAAAAAAAAAAATAGATTCCATCACTCTGTTCAGAATCTAAAAAAAAATAAAAAAAAAAACACACATCATTGTAAAATCAATACATTCTTCACTCCGTTCAGAATCTAAAAAAAATTTAATTAAATTATAATTCTTAGTTATATTTCATATTGTCTTTTGATTTGTAAATTTGTAAATAAAATATAGATATTATTAAATAAAGAGAAATATGGTTTTCTGTTTTTATGGAGCCCCTTAAATAAGTAGGACTCAAAGGCAAGCGCCTACTTTGTCTAAGAGGTAATCTGGCATTGAAAACAATAAGGTTAGTATTTACTGATGACTTGACAACTATTCATTTTTTGGAAATATCTATGTCTTCAGTAGTGTGCTGATGTTCTGGACTCATTGCAAGTTCTATCTTCAGAGTGTATGTTCTCAACAGTGATATTGATCATAATAGTTTTACAAGATATCTATAAATTTCTAAAACTTAAATTTAAATGATTATTAATACAAAAAAAAAAATGTATTTATAGATTTTATATTTATTAATATATTGTATTGATATTTTAATTCAGTATAAATAAAATTAAAATAAATAATGGTAAAAATATTTTTATAATACTAAAATACTGCTTTTTGATTACCAAAAATAATTTTTAAATTCCGTCATATTTTCCTACAATTTTGAATGTTATAAAAAAAATGAAAGCATTTATTATTTTATCAATGATTGCAAAAATGTGACGAATCACATATTTAATGAAGTTTAAATATTAGTAGTAACTAGTTATGACAAGTGCAGTTCATTTAGGTGAACTGTTCGTTCGTTCATTGTTCATTTAATTGAACTAGTTCACTAGTTCACTTAGTCGAAGTAAATTATATTTATTTATATTTATACATGTACTGAACTACCTTCAGTATACAGTTCACCATTATTCAATGAATATTTATTTCGTATTTTTGTGGTTGGTCAAACTGTACATAATTACATTATCGTTCAAAACACGAATTAAGATATATCTTAATTCGTGGTTTAAAGTGAACTGTTTGCTGAGTTCACAGTTCAGTGAACGAGTGAACTAATAGCTCATGAACATCAAATTTGATGAACTAGTTCAATTAATTTGGTCGTTCGTTCGGTAACTAATCGTTCAGTGAACTAGTTCGTTCATGAACGACTCATCTCTAGTAGTAACGTATGCTAGTTATGTGTCACTATTTGTTGAGTGTAAAAACATCTTTAGTTATACTTTTTTATCAGATAAATAAATAGTAATAATTTGTGATTTTTCACTTTATGAATACCTAGAAACTCATGACTAAGTTATGATTTTACTAATTTTTCAATTTCATAAAATATGAGACTTGACGCTTTAGTAATCATCAGTTTGAAATTTCAAAATAGTGATTTGAATATAAATAATTGTTTTCTTTAATGTATCTTATAATAATGATAAAATATTTGTTGAATATTTTAAAATGCCAATACTTAAGAGTTGTAAATGAAACTAGGTAAATTTGATTTATAGAAATTACAAATTATATATCTGTTCATATAGTAGGTATTTTGAATTAATATCTTTAATGTACAAAAAATGCTGAAAATTTCATTTTAGAATTTTTTCGCTTAAGTTAAGTAGTTTTGATGTTTGAAAATAACAATACTTAACTATTAAACTAAAATACTACTTGAAAATTATTTTGAATTTCATTATCGTTTTAGAAAAGATATGGCCTGAGATATTTGTATTAGTTTTAATCAAACAACTTTCAGAATTATCCACTACTTTTGTAATTCTCGACCGTTAACGGTCTAAATAGGTCATACGAGTTAACGTCACTGACGCCGGATTGGTTCGATCAATAATGTGTCCAGATTGCGCAGTACACTCGATGCATCAATCCCCGTTGCCTTTGGAAAAATAACGTCGTTAAATGCAATTCAATAGCTCCGGATACTAACGCATCTCATATATTCAAATATCTTTAGAATACTCATTATTTGTGTTGTGACCATTGTTCATGTTTTCGCTTTGAAATTAATATGTAGGTATTTAATTGTTATGGTGTATTGGTTTTGGTTTTAGTGTTTTATTTTTATGTATCTTAATACAGTGTTGTTGTTCAATGAATAAATAAACAAATATTTATATATACCTATATAATTTTTGTTATTCAGTAAATTCCAATTTAACTTAATTTAAATGTACTTCAATATCAAAGTTTTTAATTTTTTACTATTCAACAAAAATCGATTAAGAAAAATAATTCAATTGAAAATGAAATAAATATAATACATCAGGGGCATATTTAGATTTTTTTTTTTTTTGGGTGGACCTAAGAATTTCCTTTCAACAAAATGTCACAATTAACCAATTAAAAACAATAATCAGAATTTTAGTAAATAATTTTAATTTTTATTGTATAATCTTAACCTTTTTTTACAAAATTAATAAAAAAAAAATTAAATTAATTACCTACAATACTGAAATAATTTATAATATATTTAAATTTAATCGTTACGATTAAAAATTGTTGGATATATAATATATATGTATAATATAAACTATATATTATATATAGTTACACTTAATAACATGAAACATTTGAAACTAATAATTCACATAACATTTATAATATAAGTTTCTACAATTTACATTTTATAAGGTAAAATCAGATTAAATTTTTTATTAAATTTCGGAGGCCCTCCTATTCAGGCCCCTTTAGCCTCCCCATAAATACGTTCCTGATATATAAAATATATAATTGTAATATTGATTTTACTGTTTTACCTTATACAGTTTCTATTTCTTTTTACTTTAATTTGATTAAACGTAAAAACTTTTTTTTATTATATATTTTATAGTTAGTAGTTTCAAGTGAAAAATATAATAGTTAAAGGACTAAGATTTTTGTATGTACATTACCAGCATATAGTTTTATGTATAAATAAATATTTCTTTATCGTAGACCTAACTTAAATATTAATTGGTTCTATATGCTCGTCGTAAATTTATAATTAATTTTGACAATTGATAATAATTGTTGGCTTATTAGTTTATCTTTAAATAATCTATAAACATATTTATATATAAATAAGAACTATTCATTTTGATTATAAAACTTTACTTTTGCATATTTATAGGAAATTCTTACGTCTCATGGTTCTGTGCTTTATGTTTAAAATTTTTATGAAGTTACTAACAACGTTATAGCAATGTTAATTGTAATAATTAAATATAAGTATGACTTAAGCGATTTTCTCAGTTTAAGTATAAATATATAAAAGCATAACACTTATTGACTTGTAGTAGCATTTATACATTTTATCTTTGATCAAATACGTTCTTTATAATTTATTAAATTTCATTTCCCCTTAACCTCATAAACTGTACACATTTTAATAAGGATAATGGACAGAATACTTGTTTATCGTGTACGTTTTTATACCTAATTACTTGGATAAAATATTATTAGTCACAGTGCTAAATTTGAACTTATAACTGGAAACATAATTATCAAACCATAAAATTGTTATTGTCGCAGTCATTTATTGACAATAACCGGTTTTCTCATACAAATAGTATTGATGAGTTGCTTTAGTTGCCATAAAACTATTTGAACCCGATTGCAGTTCAAATATCAGTAGGTACAATTATTTATTTAATGATATACAACTACCTTCAAAACGTTTAATGTTTTTGCAATTTTAATTGAACGCAAATCACATTTGTTTAGCTCTCAATATTTGATACATGGAGATTCAAAAGGGTTGATTTAATTGAATTAATTATACAATGTCTTAACTCCACATAGTTTTTGTTTGTTAATTAATCTTACTTTAATTGATCAAATTTATTTTAGGTAGTATACATTTATGAAAACTTTCAAAATAAAAAAAAGTGATTTTTCACTAATAAATACTAATAATGTAATACTAATAATAATAATAATAATACTAATGTATTATTACTTGTAATTTGTTTTACTTCAGTATTTTACAAATTATAGTGTTATCGATTTGTTTTCTTTATTGATTAAAAATTCATTGTTTTATAAAACGTAAACTGTTTATACATTGATCTTAATGTTTATGATTTAACCATACCTAAAACTTATGTCTAATCGATAAAATATTTATTAAATCCAACCTGTGTTTCTTTGTTTAATTACATGTCATTTATTTAGAAGTAGTAATCTATTTTCACAGTCGATGTTATGAAATGCTTTTTGTTGCAAAACAAAATAAACTTATGAGATATTTGTTAACATAAAATTGTTGTAACTTATAATTCTGTGTCAAAGTTTTTTTTTTTTTTTTGTTTAGAAATGTAAAAAAGAAAAAATTGGAAAACAATACAAATATTTTTTTAAATATATGTGCTATGTCCATATGTTTAGAGCTAAATAATAAAAATAAGAATTGATAACCATATTATGCTATACGTTTTGATTTTTGCAACTGATGATTTTTACTACGATTACTCAAAAGTTATTTACACCAGTCACTTCGTATGAATGTTCTTAAGTCATGTTTATTTTAAGTAGTTTAGATTGGTGTTACGCCATTGTCAAATAATCTATGAAGTCAGTATAATACACTCAAAAGTGTTAATTATTAATCAAACAAAATTCTCTGATCAATGAATAGTATATAAAAGTGAGGAATATTTAATATCAGTTTTTACATTGATATAAAATAGTATGGAATTATTGATTTATATTTTCTGTAAAATCATTATCAAAAGCATCATGTTACTCTTATTTCACAAGTTTTATGAAATTATTATTTTAGGTGAAACAAGTAATTTCTTATTCTAAAAGCTTATTTTAATATTTTTTAAAATGTTTCTATTAGTATTTTGATATTGAGATAGAATAATCTATTATATCCAGTTAATATTTATTGTAAATAAAAATATGTTAATTTTAAAATTTAAAACTAATTTTTTCAATTAATATTCAATATTTGAATTATTATATGTAACGAATTTATAATTAATAAATAAGATTATTATTTATAAAAATTATTTGAAAAGTTGTTCATATTTAATAATTATCGTGAAAGGTCCAATAAAATAATTTAGTATACATTATTTTTAATTTATCTTTATTAATTTAATTTAGCTGTATCGGCCACTAATTTTTTGTACATTTTATTTGCATCTAGTGCATACTTCTATATATTTATAAAAGTTAATTATAAAGTTTGTACTTCTAATGTTTGTCTGTTAATCATTTAGTAAAATAGGTAAATTTGATTGTGTAATAAATAAGTTAGTAAATAACAATTTTATAATTTTAATTAAGTAGAAATTAAATTAACTACGGCTCCGCTGAGTGCGATTTTATAAGTCCTCTACCGATTTTGATGGGATGCTTAAGCACTATTATATAATTAATAACTATAAATATATAACATTAATGAATTAAATAATCATTATGTTGAGATCCTTTCCTACGTTTGTCAACATTTTTGGATCTTGGACCAATTTTTGAGGTCAGGTATGCAGGGGCGGATTTAAGGCACTACGAACTATGCGGCCGGATAGGGCGGCAAATTTAGGAGGGCGACAAAATTATGTTGAAAATTTATTTTGATTTTGTAAAATTAGGTACATAATTTTTAAAACTGTATTTATCACTTCAAAATCTTGAAATTGTGGATTTTGTATTTGTTTATTTTTAGCAAAATAATATTTATATTTTCCCAGGAACTTGTCTACGACAACGACGATAGTATTGTATTATAGCATATCTTATTGTTTAAGAAATATCTCGTAATACTATAATAAGCAAAAATTACATATTGGGTAGGTATTGAAAAAATTAATTTATTTGAGGATATTTTATTAAAGAGGTAGTAAGTTTTTTTTTAGATAGGGGCGGCAAATTTAATTTGGCATAGGGGCGGAAAATTGTTAAATCCGCCCCTGCAGGTACGTGACACGTACTCAATAGGTCCAGTACAATATGTACTTATACTATACACTCGTACAATGTGTCTTTGTGGTCGGCGTTTGATGTGTTTTTTTGTGTCAGTCAACAAAATGTAGGATTGCTCCAATAATTAACAGGTTTTTTATCATGATAGCAAATGTTGTTGAGTTGGTGTATTACAAGGACTTATTTTTAAAATTTCGTACAATTTTTTTAAATTATTAAGAATTATAAACGAAAGTTTTCAAAATATTTGTAAAATTTACTGGTTCTTAACAAAATCTAATTTTTTCCCGTTAAAACTCATAGAATAATATTCGTAAATAATTGAAATTTTCATAAAATGCTATTATTCTTGCATACATTGTTAGATAATATGCTAATGTAATCGCTATTCTCTATAAATGGTATAATATACTTCAGTTTTGATAATAATTGGAATATTATATTTTAAATTAATTATTTTTTTGTAATACATTTTATATAAGCATTATTAATAATCTAAATCTTTGGAATTTTAATTTTAAGAAATAATTTTAAAATTAAAATAAATATATTATACATGGTTAACAATTATAGTTTTGACGATTCCTTTTGTCTGATTCCTGATCAGCAAATTATTTAAAGAAACATGAATTTTTGTTAATCAATGAATATGGTTTTGACTTTTAAAATGCTGTGTTAAACAAAATACTTTACTTTTGATAAATCAGTATCCTTGTTTAAAATTATTTTTTTGTCTATCTCATTTTATAAATTGAATTACTATTTTTATGAACTGTTGATTTCATCTTCAATTTTATTAATCGCGAAGTAGACATTTTTATACCTATCCATTTAAATATTAAATTATAACTGTATAATATATACAGGGTGTTTCATGATGAACTGACAAATGCAATAACTTTTGTTCTATTGAACATGTTCAACTTTTTTTTTTTTTTAATTGTAAATTGTCGTCTGCGCTACATTCAAAATATTTTTCAATTTTTTTTCTAACATGTATGCAAAATTAAAAAATTAAAATTTGTTCTATTTAATATTTAAAAAATTCAAGATAGCCATTTTGTAAATCCGATTTTTAGAAAAATGTTGGCGTCAAAAACTTTTACTAAGGTTAAGTCAATAGTTTTTAAACAATTTTAAAAGTTTGTTAAAATTCTAATTTATTTCTTGTTTATCAAGATTTTGAATTATTTTTTCCCAAGAAATAATTTGTTCTATTTATAACCATTCATATTATTACACTACGTTAGTATCATAATTTTTGATTATTTATGATAACGATAATTGCTATAACACTGATAAACTAGAAATAAATTAGAATTGAAACAAACTTTTAAAATGGTTTAAAAATTATTGACTTAACCTTAGTAAAAGTTTTTGACGCCAACATTTTTCTAAAAATCAAATTTACAAAATGGCTATCTTGAATTTTTTAAATATTAAATAGAACAAATTTTAATTTTTAATTTTGCATACATGTTAGAAAAAAATTGAAAAATATTTTGAATGTAGCGCAGACGACAATTTACAATTAAAAAAAGTTAAAAATGTTCAATAGAACAAAAGTTATTGTATTTGACAGTTCATCGTGAAACATCCTGTATATATATATATATATATATATATATATATATATATATATATATATATATATATATATATATATACTGAAAGTTTTTACTTGCAATTAGTGCAAATACATACTCGTATTAAAACTAATATTTAACTAATGCATTAACTACAACAACTATAAGCTTTTACTTATGTTAATTTAATTGTTTTAATGAGATTAATATGAGAAAGTACATAATATACTTATACCTATAATTATAGAATATTATATTATTATTATTGTATTCTTCAGTTCTATAAATTTAAAAATAATATAGTAGGTAATATACTGAATTTAGATAATGAAAATGTTGTAGTTATTAATCATTCAAAATCTCTATGTCATTTATATTTATAAAATACGTTAATAATAATAATTTAATTTTTTTTAAATACAAAAATAAAGCCTTAATAAAGTTTTTCGGTTTGTAAATATACTGAATAAATTAAATATATGCCTTTTATATAAAAACTGAATTTAAATTATATAACATAAGCAAATTAAATAAAAAAAAAAATAAAGGTATTTTTCTGATTAACATTTATGTCTATCGATTACTTAAAGAAAATAAAAAACTGTAAAATAACCAGGGTTGATAATATACGCGTATAAAACGTTTTATACGTTACACGTATAATACCGCACGTATAAAACGTATAAAATTATTTAAACGTATAAAACGTATAATATGTTTTGTTTTTGAAATTTATTTTTAAAAATTAAAAATACTTCTTATTTTAGATATCAAGTTAGGTTTTTTATTCTTATACTTAGTAAAAAATTATATATTAGGTAGGTAATATATTACAATATATTTATTTTATAATTATTAAAAAAATATTTTTATTTGCAATTTTCTTTCTTATTCTTTCAAATAGGTACCTACAAATAAAAAACAATAAAATATTACCACAGACACAAAATATAATATATTATTATATTCCTATTCATATTGTTAAGAAAAATGTATATGTTGTCAAGTTAATATGGAATATTTATAAAAAATAAAATAATTTATATTTCCTTTGGCACTTCTATTCTTTATTAAATAATACATATTAAGAAGAAACAATTACTTGTGTACAATTATTTAAGCTGAAATATTAACATTATAAACTTTTAATTATAATTATATACTATATAGTATACTAATTAATATTATTTTGATGAACTTTGTGTTTTTTAATTTAATTTAAGTGATTAGTTAATACTTAATAGTTTTCTGGAACGTTCTGGATTCAAACGGTTCTGGAAGAGAATTGTGAATGTGTATGACCAGTTTGAAAACACTCTATCTAAATTTAATAATTTATTTGCCAATCCTATTAATTCTGCAGGATGCTTATTTTTAAATATTTTTGTTTATTAGTGATTTTATTTTTATACTGTATACAACGCATATAATTATGAGTTTTATACTCTACGATTTATACGTTATATACGTACGTATAATACGTGTTTTATATTATACCGTATTATACGTTTCATCCCTGAAAATAACCCTGTACAATTGTTAAATACATTTTATTAATTTAGGAAATAATAACCGTATAGTTATAATTAAGTGGTATCATCTAAGTTGAAAATTTGTTTAAATCAAATTTGGAGTATTTCTGTATAGTGTCAATACATTGACGGTCCGTCTTATTATGTTCCCCTCTGTGGTCAATTGGTTTTTTTTTTATCAATATATCGATAATAAATCAATAGATCTAAAAAAAAAATTATTGTCGAACTTATATTACTTATATTACTTCTCTTCGTATTTAGATCTAACTTTTATGTTAAATTTACATTGTATTACTTTATTTAACGAATTATCTGCTAGCTTGATGCAAAACGATATAATAAATTAATATTTGTATGTATTAGGATAGCAGTCATGGATAATAGTAACAACTGCTCACCTCGTGAAGATGATTGTGGCGATGCTGAAGAAGAAGAGCGAGAACAAGCAACTGATGAAAAGAGTTCTACTTCATCTCAATTAGGTATGGAAAGGTCTTCAGGCACAACAAATCCACCGAGGTAAGAAAATACTTTCTTATGTAATAGTTTATAAGAGAAAATTTAGTAGATATTTTAATTTTCATTATTAATTTTTACATTAAGTGTACTACATCGTAAAAATAAAATGTGCATTGGAGGTTATTTGTCATATTTAATAGCTGTTATTCACTGTGTAAAAATATGATTAGATTTTTATTATTTTATTTTATTCATATTAATTATCAAACTATTTACCTATTTAATTTTTTACTAATTTTCTGTAAGTAATGAAATAAAAACTGCATAGTTTATTAGGTATATAGCTAATATTTTGGGTATTTATACTACTTGTATATATTATGCTTATTTTAATATTTTTAAAGACAATTACTTATTGTTGTGAGTGTAATGTATAAACAATTAAAATTGCCATTATTTGCCTGTATTATGCTAAATAGAACTAATGCAATTAATGTTATGAGTTCACGATTTAATATTCTGTTATTATTACCCGTTTTAAATTAAGATTTAATCATTATTCTATACGTTCAAGTTTTTTGTTTTGTTTTTAGACAAATTATTTTTATAAACATTCTTTGAATTATTCTTTTTCCTTTACTTTAGAGTTGAGTACGTCATCAGACGGCAATTTAATTTTGTTCTGTTATTCGTTTTTACGAGAAATTTTGTTAAATGAGTCATTAATCATTACAATAAGATCATGTAAGTTGTTTGGTTTCTTTGATTATTCTGAAATTGATAGCTCTAGGCTATTTTAATTTTCTGGTAATTGATTACTCTTGTTCAATATAATCCTTTTTTTCTCAAAACAATTTATACACCTTGTATTTTAACTATAATAATTTAATATCATACTTTATCATTAATATTGAAAAAAGTTTGGTTAAAATAATACTATGTTAGTAAATATAAATGTCAATATACATATTATCTTAGTTATTAATATAGTGACAAACAGTGTAAACAATGATATTTATAAATCAAATTGGTTGGTTATTTATTAATATATATATATATATATATATATATATATTACATTTTAAATGACTAAAATGTACAAGCACATTTATGTATTTTATTATTATTATTATTATTGTTATTATTATTTAGTAATTATGTGAACTATATGATCTTATAATGTTGTGTACTTATAATTATATTATTTTATTTCTATATCTAAAAATGAAAATTTATATATTATATAAAGTAAGATAGAGATACTTTATTAATAATAACTAATAACTAAGATAACGAATAATTTTAACAAGTTTTTCATGTTTTTCAAATAATCAGAACTAAAGTTTTGCATATATTTTCATAATTATCTAATATTCTAATTTGAATATTTTAAAGTTATGTATTGCCAAATAATAAGCTAATAGATAAATTATATTGGATTTTGACAGTAGAATATTTATCACCATTATTTTTAAATTTTAAACTTTTTTCACTAGTTAAAATTTGAGTCAATTATATTTTTTATGCGGTTCTCCTGCATAGGTTAGTGCGGATATACTGTGATTATATTTTGTTTTATGAAAAGTAAAAAATACTATTTATAATTCATGGTCATATACTCTTAAGCACATTATGTTATAATAAATTATAATGTAGGGTAAAATTGTATACAGAAAGAACTTTAGAATTTTATCAATATAAATGTATCATATACATCAAAATTGTTTTTTATCAAAACAATCTAATTGAATATGTTATTTTATGTTATCTTTAGATTTGTATACACTATTCTATTTTTATCATATATATTCAATACGGTAATATTGCTTAAATCTATTAATATCCTAACATGCTGTAGTTTAGGAACTCACAGTTCACACTCTATACTATAGAGTCTATAGTGTAAATAGACTGAACGGCATAAAGTAGTGGTCATTGTATATCAAGTTTGCTCCTTATCACAATTGTATTTGTAATGTGAAATTCATTTTTTTTTATATATTAAAATATAATATATTACAATCAAAACATTATACCTTTATAATTTTTATTTATAACATTGTTACGAGAATACAAGAGTTTAAGGAAGTATTAAATAATGCTACCTTTCAGATTAATTTTATTTTAGATGTCTGTAAGGTTATTGGAGATTGTGTTAGAACTATATTTCTTAACCTTTGTAGGTGAAGTCGACGCATCATAGGCAAAAACATAGGCAACCCAGAAACAACTCAATTTTTCATTTGACCATTTTGAAAATAATATTCTATGTAGCTCCCTTAACTTTTTCAATACTTTTTCGTAATACCAAGTGTGGTTCATAATTTTGATAATTGATACCAAGAAAAATTCAGTTTATTTCTCGTCAAAAACTTATCAAATTTAATCGTTTAATGAACCGATAAAGTATATTTATAGTTTCAAATGACTAAAATGCTGAGTTTATACTTGTTAAGAAAAATAATTTTCAAACAATTTTTCATTAATTAATGACAAAAATATTTCATACTGGTTAGTGGCATCCTCAAATGACAATATTTTAATGACTAATTTTTTGACGACCCATTCAAAATTATTTTTGATTAAAAATGGGTTGCGATTTAAAGATTGTGATATGCTATGGCAAATGATTTATTCGTAATTTTGATAGGTAAACATTTGTTTTTAAAAAAAATATATGGTAAGGGTGATGTATTATGTAAAATTGAACATTTATAATTTTAGGAAAATTACGTATTTTTTTTTTTTTTTTGACTAAATAAAATAAATCAAAATATACTCTTTAGATAACATAATTATCTCTGAAAGAGAATTTATAAATCTTCTAATTTTCAAATTAGTACTAAAATTACAAACATTATATTGTGAATAATTCATGATTTAAGCGATTTAAAATACCGTTTCTTAATTACATGAAAATATTAATTATGAAAAAAGGTGATCACTATTTAGATCTATAACTGCAAACATATTTACACATCTTTAATATTTAATACATGAGGTTGTGTAACTTTTATGTGAAATTATTACCAATATTATAATTTGTATTTAACTAGAATTCATCATTATTATTCGTCTTCCGGCAATACTGGCGAACATAACATATGAATAACATCTGTGAAGAATAATAATTGTTATTGGTTAATTAACTTAATTGAACAACGTGTGTCCAGATATGCAATAATTACATTAGGTCACGAAATCGAATTATACCGGATAATAATAAATAACACCTGAATCCGATATGAATATTCAGTGTGCCACTGACAACCGTCAAGTATTTGCTTCATTTTCGAGTGCATAATCCGTTTGGTCGGATCATTGATGGTATAAAAACCTACGGGAAATTCGTTTGTTTATGACATCGTAAAATTGCGCTCGAAAATCCACAATAGAACATAAGCATGTGTTAAACATATTTAGTATTATTTCATATTATTATGTAGGTCAGTTACATGAACACGGTACGCGTATCCTTCCGTTCGCTTGCCCGGACCCTGACCTCGGGTTATGCGAATAATATCGTTGCCGTTGCCAGTGCAACGGCGGCGGTTTGCCTATGACGGCGCAGTAAAAGTTGTTCTTGCGCTGCGCAAATGCATAATGTATTGGATTATATATCTTGAGCGCACCCGCGAGATCAGCAGTGTTACCGCCGCGTAGGTATTCCACTTTGACGGTGCACCACGGTTGCACTGAACGGATCATGAACGGCGCCGCTGCCGCCGCCGTCGCGCGCATATGGCTACGGGACGACCCACCGATAGCAGTGACTTGTACCGCCCGCGATTTTTTCAATGTGTCAATGTCGAACGCGTTCCGCCAGTAGTAGTTATCGAGTCGGAAGCAACATGTGCCGTTCCGAGTTGAGTGCGGTTAGGGTTCTCGACGTTTTCGCCGCGACCCTGATGCTTTGCTGAACGACGATTATTAAATTAATTCGGTCGTGCGACGACGCAATAATAATATTATTATCGTACGACAATAATAACAACAACAACAATAAGTTAAAAAATAACGCAGTATCTTCTCCGTTTCTATCCGAAGTTGCTTTTCCGTCGGATTACTAGTTCGCGGAAGTGTTGACGAAGTTCTTTTCTTTTTTTTTTATCATCTTTTTTTTTATTCATATTTTCGGAAATAAAAATTTAAAAACTTATTGCTTCAAACTCGATTTTTGCGACATCCGCGGCGGCATGATGTTTTCTGGCGTTGAATATACCTCAACCGCCGTTACTGCCGGACCGTTGCAGTTACAGTCTCAGCATCATCCATCGGCTGCGACCGTTAACAATCAAAGTTGCATAACAGAGTCTGTCGAATTTAGCGATCATCTTCATTCTGATCACCTGCTCCAGCACCATGATTACAATCGTCTCCACCATTTTAACCGTTACCAGTACTTTTCGGCAGTACCACAACCTTCAACGATGATTACTACACCCGCCGCTGCCTTGTTACCTTCTCCTCCTGACGAAAATGATTTTTACGACGCCTTTTTCCAACACAACAACAATAAAGACGAAGACGTATACCGTACGGCCGCTTCGTCTCTGCTGTCGCCTTCTTCGTTATCGACCTCATCTTCGGCGTCGGCATCTTCATGCGCACCGCCGTACCGTCAGGTATTCTTGCCCACTCAACAGACGCACGATTGTTATGGCGTACCAGCTCATCCATCAATCGTCGATTATCAACCGCCCGTCACCGATTATCATCCACCGCCGGTTACCGATTTTCCGCTGACCGTCAATTATCGCTCGCCGCCGGTCTCCGAATTTCAACAGCCGCATCAACATTACTATCGTTTTTGCGCTCAACAGCCGTTGTCAGCCTATCACGAGAACAATAACGATTACGCACCGTCCTACGAACACAACGGTCTTGAGCTGCCCACCACCGCCTCCACTGCCATCACCGCTGATGTCCCCGCCACCGTGAAGTCGCCCAAGTAAACTTACGTTTTATTACTAGTTTTTCAGTTCTTATTAAAAACGGGGGTCGATCTGAAAGTTTTAAATAATCCTCTTTTATTGTAGCCTCCCGCTTTTTCTAAGCTCTTGATGACTTATATTCGAACTATAGGAACAATTAATCGATTCAGAGCTTAAAAAACTGCAAGAATCTATATCTTTTAGTACTATTGTTTGATCAACAGTAAATTGTAATCGTTTGTTTAATAATCTATTTAAGATATATTATTTTTTTTAAATATTTTGTATCTGCCGTACTCATAGTGCATATTTTTATAAGACAATGTGGTCTATAAAAATTTCCATGCTCTAAAAGGGATTCCAGCTTCTCATGGTGTTGGATACCTTTGCTTTAGAGACGACTAAGAAACAATATTTTCAATCCGATTTTTTTTTATTTAGCTCTAAATCCACTCGTAAGCGATGATTCCGATGAATTTTTGCAGCTATTTCCATATCGAGGTGGATGATGGATCGTTGTCTATTTTTGTCGTTCTTTGTTAATTAAATAATTATTAACGTTTATTTTTATTATTACGAAATATCACAAGTTTGTTTTAAACGTTGTCGTTTTTGTTCGATAGATAAACTTGCACATGCACTATACAACATGTTAATAATTTAAAATAAAACTTTTTTCACCACAAACTACCTAGCTTACTAAATGAGCATTAGTAGATACATAATTTTCAAAATTTGTGGGATTGGAACGATGCTTAAAATCCAAGTACTTTGTTCTTTCGCGTTAATTTTTTTCTATAAACATTCTTTTTATATTAACTGTAAATGTATTGTTATTTATTTCAGTCTACACTAAGGTTTACTTTTTGTATTTTAGTTTGCAGATTTTACGCTTTAACTAGACTAAATATTAATATCAATCCGAAAGAAAAATATATTGCAATTTATTTAATGTCAGTTTTTTAGATGTTTGTATTATAGTAATATATATATATATATATATATAACTATTAAATTGTTTGTACACTTTATTTTTTTATTTTAATGTAAATATTACATTAGCTTTAAAAATAAACTTCCTGAAAACACCGGAGAATGATCAATATTCCTCCTTCAATTTGATAAATTAAGATTTCATTCTAATTTCGGCTTAAAAACTGACATCTATTGTTTATAGAAATGTGAAACTGTGATACTATAAATGGTCCAGTATTTTGTTACTTAACATATATAATCAAACTAAGGAACTTATAACGCAATTAGAAAGTCTTATTTGTTTTTTGTGAGGTTTTTTTCTAAGTGTAACTTTATTCAGTGTTCGTTAATATAACCTCCAAAAAACATTTAGACTTATTTTATTTATTTCGTATTGGTATGTATGGTAAATGTATGAATATATACAAACTAATCTCATCATCTGCTTTAAAGAAAACTTGTATTGAAATTGAATATAATATGAAAAAAATATTCCTGGAAAAATATGAATAGATCCTATCAAAATGCGACGGTTTGTTGAAGAGTACAAAACAGTTTTTTTTGATCAAAATATCAAATTATATTTTTAGCAAACAAGATATTTTTTTACACATAATTCTATGAAATTATATTTTACTAAATGGTTATCATCAATACTAGTATATATTAATATTATTTCCATTTTTCTTTTAAGTTATAAATTAAAATCAATACATACATATTATATATCATACAACTACATAAAGTAACAAAAAAAGTTATATTCACACAAACTTTAAAATTATTTTTTATTTATTTAAATATTTTTTTAAATAATAATAATTTGCAATTTATAAATAAATATATTTTTCGTTTATATCTTTTGAATTTTATTATTATTATTATTATTTTTTTTATATAATTTTTTAAATAACAGAATATTCAAAAATTTATTTTGGTTAAAATTTGAAAAAAAATTGTTGGTGTCGTTTGTGTCATTAAATTAATTTATTTTAAATAAAAATTACTTATGTTTCTACCTATATTAGGTACATCGATGTAATTTTAGTCCCGATTTTTTACTAGTATTTCGATAATTGTTAAGGTTTTGGCATGTTTTTTTCAGACCGTACATTTTATGAACTATTAGGTACATACTTGATGATATTTTTATTTCTACTGTTTTAATCGATTCTTGTAAATTTATATTGAAAAAAATGTTATTTATCATAATATTACAATTATTTTGTGATATTGATCTTCTAATTAAATATATTTGTAACTTTTTTTGAAACTTACAGTTCTTTATGTGTTAAGTTGTTAATTACTTAAAACATGAAAGTTTTTAATAGTTAACATAGAATATGATACTATATTGTCTAAAACTAAATTTATATATAAACGACATTTCACTACCATTGGGTTTTAGTAACAATAGGTATTTAAAAGTTGTATTTTATCATTCATTTTGGTGTTATTATTTTTTTTTCTGAAGATTGGATTTTCAACTGTCCATTTGAGTTATATAGGTATTTTAAATTTAATTTTTGTTTTATTACTTAGCTAAAAAAAAATGGGTCTTTGTGTTGTAGCTATAAAATTACCTATACATATTTCCATCGCCTACCTATTATGTATTATGTTATTTTACTTTGTCTTAGAATAGTGGTTTAGTTTAACTCGTACATTCTAAATTTATATTGTGTTGAGGGTCCTAAAAGCGTCATAGACATTTTATTAAAGTATAATTTATGTTTTCAAATTTTATTATGTTTTAAATCATTTCAACCATATTATTCAGTCAAAAAATATATTAAAATATTTTGAAATTGGATAATTATTGTCAAATATTTTTTATGTGTTCTTGAAAAATAATTGATTTTTGATTTTTCCTATTTTTGTATAATTTTTACTTATATGATCACAATCTTGCTTTTAAGTAAAATATTTGTTTCCCGTAACGTCCAAGTAAATAGTAGTAATTACAATCTAATTAAATATCCATTTATCGATATGATAGGTTTTCAAGTTGTTTTTGGTAATTGTGGTTATTATAATGTTTAAGTTAATATTTTCTTCGTTTATTTTTTATACTGTAATTAATAGAAAAATCAGAAGAAATTCTATAAAATGTTATAAGAGTTGAATGATTAACAAAATTAATGAACTATCGTAAAAAAAAAAGAAGTTTTATGTGAATGTTAATTCATTTTAAAATAATAAGAGTATTTGGAAAAAAAAATCCTATCATTAATTTCATAATTTTATAGTTATTCTCAACAAAAAAAAAACCTAAATTTCATAAATATCAATGTTCTTAAAATTTAATATATCATATGAATATTTATATTTATATTTATATTTTATTTTTCTAAATTCTGAGTAAAATCAAAACTTCACATTGTTATTCTCATATTTAAAAACTATAGGTACCTACAATTATTTTCATGATAAACATATTTATTGACTTTAAATTAATTTATTTACAATTTAGTTAGGTGTTTATAAATTTATATAGTAAAGCAAAAACTTACTAGAATAGTAAAAGGATTCAAGTTAATTTAATATTATTAATATACGGATAAGAGTTTCATATAATCTTTCCATATTATTATTGTCATATTTATAAATAATATTAGTATTAACTAATGTATTTTATTCATGGAACGAATATTAGTATTATTTGTAAGTATATATAATAGCTACACTAACGACAATACCACGTATCTGACATTTTACACAAAATGAGTTTTTGGTATCAAAATATTCGTAATGTCTTTTCGCACACAATTTGTTTTTTGTGTTATAACCTAATATCAATTATGTTCCCTCCAAATTGTATTTAAGTGATAACACGTATCAAAAAAAAATTAATCGTGGCGAGTAATAACAAAAAACTAAAGCGAACCCGTAACTGCACTAAATGCTTTGTAATGATCAAATTTCACAAATTTAAATATATAATACAATAAGAAATGATAAACAAAACCTAAGTTTCGATTATCAATCAGGAATATTGTGTGAGTGGATATTTATTCAGTTTTTTCATTCTCCTGAACAATTGGTAAATTGTAGATACGTGGTATTGTCGTTAGTGTAGCTATATATTATATGGAAAATAGTTAAGATTGTTAAAAAACATTGTTACTGATTTAGTAGTTTCTTAATTACTCATAAAAATAATTATATATCAAAGAATATATTGTATATGTATATTATAATGATGATGAAATTTAAAATCTATTTTAATTTCTATTTTAAAAACGTTTATATCACAAATTTAAAATGTACTCAATAAAATCAACTAATTCGATAAATATAAAATATATTGATTACGTTAAACAAATATGAGATTCAACTATAACCACGATTAGTTCTTTGTGAAAAACGAGAAAATTTGTCTAATTTTACTGTATAACGATATAGCAGTTCATACATACAATATATAATTAAATGATAGGTGTTTATCGGCATTGAGTAAATTTTTAAAAACAAGTTTGAATTTGAATGAAAATTGTAGAAAAAATGTTTAGATTTTAAGTATTTCTCCTTGCTATGAGGATACCGAATAGATATTTCAATTGGTACCAATATTATAAAGTAAACGTTGTAAAAATATTAATTAAAAATCGTTAAATATTTCCTCGAACATTACTTGAATTACGAACTAAGAAAGTTCAGTTATTTCTTGGCATTTGAACATTTGGCTCAATTGCATTTGACATATAAAAAAGACATTCTTGATCTTACTAAATTATTCTCTTAGGTATCAATAGTATTTATGAACCGGCAAATAAAGTTTACTTAGAGGACAAATTAAATGTCATTGGTAATCACTTAAGTTATATATTTTACTATACTAAGTACTTAAAGAATAAAAAAATCATTCTTCCTATAATATATAGGTTTATAGTTATTATAAACCTAAGTTATTATATAGTTATTATATTTTCTATATTGATGATCTGATGTATTTTGCGCTTTAATTTGTTATATATATATATATATATATATATATATATATATATATATTAATTTTAATTGTGAAATTAATTAATGTTTAAAGTATACAATTTTTAACATTTATATTACAAGTTTAATTGTATACATCAGTATCTTAGTTACTTTGAAGATTTTTAAATTGTTGATTTTAACTATATTCGATGTACTTTGTACATCTTGTGATATTTAGGTAAATCTTCGATTTATTGAAAAATGATAAACGAACTTTTAAAGCTTTGAGTTAAGAAATATTAATAAATGTATCTTAATAAGAATAGAAAATATCACAGGAAACTAAAATCAATGTATGCCCCACTTCTCTGGAAATCTAAATTATTTTAAATTAAATTAAATTATTTTTTTCTATTTATATAATGTTTTATGATTTTTTTTTTTTTATATTCAATGCATTTAAGAACCTATGGGTATCGTTTATTAAATTGAATTACTCAAAGCATTATTTTTAGATATTTTCTTTAATAATAGTCTAGTGTCATTATAACTAAGGAAAAATTTTAAAAACCATAATTTCATTCCGAAAATAAAATGTACTGACATTAAAAATAAGTTTGATGTTTAATTACTTAAATACAATATTCTGTAATTATGTAAAAACAATTGTACTAAAACTATTTTATCGTCAAATTATTCTACCTATATTTTATTATTAAAATAAAAATAAATGTTATGAAATATGCATTTTATTTCTTTGTACAGTACAAAGGTACTTACAAAATTTAATCAATTAAATACATAACGAATAACAAAGGTCATAAATGCAACCGTATATTTATTTTAATTTTCTGATTAATATAAATTACAATACCTTCGAGTTTACTTTGTACGTATTGTCAACTTAATCTTCAATGATGATAAAAACAAAAGAACAATTTTAAATTTTAAATGCAAGATTGCGGTCAACTTTATTTCTAGAAAAATAAATTTTTCATTTTAAAATATAAATTTAGATTACATAATTTATTTTTAAATTCAGGTAATTGCTCGTTATGTCATCTACATTTTTCATTTTTCTTTTTTTTTTTTTTTTTCATGTCAGGCAGCATATATTTTAAACAAAATAAACTTATAATTTATGCAATACAAATAAAATGGGGTAAAATAAATAAGTAAATAATTAATTAAATAAAAGTATGAATAATAATAACACACTATTATAATACATGATTTTTCATTATACTTTTTGTAATATTGAAAAATTTTAAGTAATTTTATCATTGTATTGTCTATTTGCCGAGTATTTGCAGATTTTAGAATTATATCATTATATTGTTTTTTTGTTTCTATAAAAGTTTATTTGAATTTGCGCAGTTAAATTCTATCTTTTATTCAATTGACTAGTTTATCCTTATACAACTCGATTTTATCGTTGCAACTATGTATACATATATTTAACCACTGTGTGCATACGTTTATATCGCTTATACTTTTCTATAATAATGTAAAATATTAAGTACCTTTAGCATAATATTGTCCATTTGTCGAGTATTTACAGATTTTAGAATTATAGTATTATATTGTTACTTGTTTTTGTACTAGTTTATTTTAATTTACGCAATTAAATTGTATCATTTATTCAATCGACTAGTCTATCCATATGCAACTCGATTTTATCATTGCAATTATGTACATGCATATTTAATCACAGTGTGCATACGTTTATATCAGTGTTTGTATACATAGTTATTTGAATTTTAATCTACAAAAGTAATAGAGATTATGTAAGGTCCTAATTTAATACTTTCTATGTACAAATTTAAATGTTCATATATTCTCATATGTATTATATATGTTATGTATAACATGTACATAATGTATATATGCAGCCTGTGTACAACACTACAGTATATTATTATTATTATAAGCTAGTATTAACCTTGATATTACTTCACTAATTCTACAGAACATTTTCATTATTTTTTCCATTCATGTATCATTATGTATATATATATATATATATATATATATATATATATATATATATATATATTAGTATTACCATGAGTTTTATCATGAATAAATTGATTCTATCTTCGTCTAATTCCGGCATTTCTCCTACTTAATCTTTTATATACATTTGCAATATGATTGCACATCATAACAAATGCACACGTTAACACTATTCTACTTTTTAATTTCTAGTGCTTGTTATAATATACACTCAACATATGCGATCGGCTTTTATTAAAAGCTAATAAAAAAAAAAACCAAAAGTTATAGTGTAGTACTTTGAATCTTAAGTACTATATGAATTTAATTCCGATGTGAATATAATAACAAATAAGTATTACAATATTAATTTTTTTTTTCACCATACTAGTTAGTAATCACGACACTATTTCATATGTATGTATAGAAAAGGATTTAAAGACATTTATTACAATTTAATATCTTAATATAAGATGGATTCAGTAAAAACATTTAGTTTTAAGTTAGAATTTTTAATATTTAAGAAAAGTATGGACAAATTATTTTCAGCTGACTCCTGTAAATGTTGACCATGTATATTAACTATCAATTTAACTATTTGAAATTATTGTTATTGTAAACAAGCAAAAAATGCATTCAAGCCTTGATAGGTAAATAATAATAATAATAATAATAATATGCTTTTGTATTGTAAAAATAATTATTATTGTATTTTTTTTATTTTTTTTCATCAATTTTCAGCATTTTATTTTCGTTATTATAAAATATTTTTGTATTTATTAAAAAAGTATATTTCGTTAAAATTTGATTAAAGAGTAGTAAAAAAATTTCTATTATTTTTTGTTCCATAATTTATTTTAATTTAATAAAATTATGTGTACTGTCTAAAACAGATACTGATGATAGATTAATTTTATTTGTTAGTTTTTAGGGTGATGAAATTTGGATTTTTACTCGGTGTTAAATTTGTGGATTTAAAAAAATTAAATTTTAAACGATATAATGCCAACGATAATACGTCAAAAGACATTTTGGCAAACCTTGGTCAAAAACTATGATGTTATTGACATTTCTTGAGCAACTTTCAGTCGTTATAAATATGTTTATACTTAATGTCACTGTTGATTATTAAAATAAATAATTTTATTAATAGTACAAATAAGAGTTCTTTTAATATCATAATTAAAAAATAATATTTATGGTTAATCTCACGTTTTTCCTGTAGTTTTCAAGTTCCAAATACCTTAGTAATACTTATAGAAGATAATGACATCGCAAAACCAAATTTTTTTTTTTTTAGTCTTAGTAAAATACAATCTACACACTTTTGATATATGTAAGTGCTATACATCAAACGAACTTAAAATTAGTGAACAAATTTCAGTTCTGAGTAGGTGCGCTTATTTTTTAGAATGATTTCCAATAATTTAAATTATAAAAGAAAAATTAAATTATACTTAAATTAAAGTGAAATTATTAAGAACAGTTTGTAATAATTATAAATGTATGTAATCTACATTATTTAAACATGGAAAATAAATTGAACTCAAGCTACGGAATGAAACAAATTCAAATTAATCTTTATATGACAATATGACACGAATAGTTGTTGTTATCTTCTTTTTTTCTGTAGGTTTAAGTAAATATTGTGTTTTAATTAATCGAATCATAAAATATTTTCATTGTTTTAATAATTGGACAAATGATTTATTGTTTTTTGGAGTCTGCACTATGTTGTCAGGTTTTCTGTCAACCTACTCTAGACGCTTCATCATCAAAATGTATAATATAATAATATACACAATCTTATCTTTTATACATTCAATATTTTTTCTGGCATAAATCTGAACTATGCGATAAAATACTTAAGTAAATTACACGCATTTTTTTTCTCTTCATAATTTGTCATTGTAAGCCCATGATTATTTTGCGAAATACATATATTATTTCCGTTTCGGAATATATTTGTATTAAATTTAATTATTGATATATTTTTTTCTTGTGTATTCAATATTTGTATATCTTATACTCGTCACTCCACAGTTCATGTGTACAGGAATATTTATAGAGATTTCAACTTTATTGGTTAACACTGCTAACAGAAACGTATAGTTAAAAATAAAAAGTTAATACTGTAACTCAAAGCATTCTCAAAATTGTTTGGATGTTAATTTAGTGTAATTTTTTTTTTTTTATTTAAGGAATAAAATTCTAGAATAAAATGAATATATGGCTGGGACTTTTATTTGTACTTTGCTAACAGTAAAAATATTTTTCTTTATAAACTAAAATCGACAAAACGAGTTATTGTAAAATTGGATTATTTTCTAGTTATTATATTATAATTATTAGGAGATTTGAAGCCGTGATTTGTTGTATCTGTTACAAGTAACATTCCATTAATTGAAATGTATTTAATTTCCTACGTATCAATTAATGATGCGGAAAAAGTTTTGAAAACCTATTATATCTCATAATAAAGTCTAAGGTAGGTAAAGTCTGTAGGTCGATTTACCAACATTTTAATTTTTTTTTTCTAATGTCTAAATGTTTTAATTATTTTTAAATTTATTATGTTGTGATACAATTATTGGAAATTCTATTTCAGGAATTAAACATTAATGTCATGAAGCTCATGACAAAGAATTACGAGTATATTTATAAAATCCTTATCGTATCAATAATTTTATGATTTTTTGGAAATAAAATATTTTTTAGTTAATGTTACAAATGTAATATACAAACATGACAAATCACTTTCTCCAATATTCCTATTGAAAAAATAGTTTATATTTTAGCCATCTGTTAAAATTATGATTGCTTTACAAACAAAATCTAAATTTATCTGCTACCTTTAAATATTTTATAAAAGTAAAGTTAAATAAAATGCATGTTTTCTTAGTTCTTGCACCAAAAATATACTATGATTAAAATCAAATAGGTAACCATTATTATGAACAATGGCCTTTTGAAGCTCATAAACATGTTTTATGCTAAACAACTAAATAAATAGCGAAAATTTTTCAAACATATGAACTCGCATTGTCATATAATAATACTATATCAAGGTTTTACTTTGAGGTGTTACGTTATTCTAACAAAAATCAGTTTATTGATTCTATCTCAAGTGTTCAACAGAACACTCGTGTATTATTTCGTTTCATAATATTATGAGTTTTGTTAAATATTTTTTTTTTGTATTCTAGAAATATTTAAAAATCTTATACAGTCATCATTATTCTTTATTTTGATAAAATCGGTAATATATTTATTAAATTATTACAATTTTTTCCATGCGTGGAATTAATTTCTTTATTCAAGTATTTGTTAAAATAATGTATCATCACTTCACCTATATTTTTATACTCGAATAGAACATTTTAGTGATAGACGAAGAATACACTATTCGGTTGAACGAAATACATCTGAATTTTTATCATAATATTTTAATAAAGTAAGAAACATATTTGTATTTTCTGATACAATAGTTATTTCAGCTTTTTCAAAATCAATATATTGTATATATTTTAATGAAACAGTTACAGTATGTGCATATTTTTTCAAAAATGAAACACTACCAAGGAATATTGTAATACCGAATATTTGTATCTCCTAGTTATTTTTACAATTTATAATTATAATGAACATACATGTTTTAAATTATTAGTACAAAATAATAATATGAAAGAAAAAATTTGATAATTATTAAAAACTTTAAAAAGTTAATATTTATAGTACATTACGTGGATACTTGTAAAATTTTAACATTAATTGTCTTATAATGATATAATATATATATATATATATATATATATATATATATATATAATTATCATATAAATATGCACTGTTTGAAATTTGTACATATAAATATGCACTGTTTGAAATTTGTACAATTAATATATACATAAAAGAATAATGATTAAATTAATAGCCTGCCATTAAATAAATAACATGAACAAAGCATGATATAGTAGGATATACCCGAGGATATACCATAGTACTGAATAGAGTTACCTACTTTTGATACAAAGCAGTTTTATTTATAACTTCTTTACATAAATTTAGCGTACTTTGGGAGTTGTTTTGAATATGATTTGAAGCTAAGTGGCTTATGTTAGGGAAGATGTAGGAACTGTATTATGGAGTTTTTGATCTGGACATCTGTTTAATATTTGTGCTTAATTGATTTAAGTATTTAATTTATGTCCACTCAACCATATTTAAGGTTAAGGTGTATTGATAAGTATACAATTGAACGTTAAAAATTAACTACAACATTTCACAGTTTAATGTTAAATTACCGAAAAATATAGTATCTCATAGTATCTAATAGTTAAATGTCTCTGTTATTGAGAAATTATTATCCAATATATTTATTATTAATAATGTATCTTATATATATTTAGATTTTTACTTAACATATAGTTGATACATCTAGGTATGGTTGATTTTAATTTTCTTGGAAAGTTGAGTAGGCTATAATCTATAACATTTGTTAGACATTTTATAAAATGACTGCCGTTGATCCCAAAATGAACTCTCTATAAATTCCTGTTTTACCATTTTTTGCTATACTATAAGTATGTTATAGAAATCTTGCTACATAAATAAATTAGACCATGTATGACCGGTACACACTTGTAAGGTATTGACGATATTGTTAACCACATAGTGTTATGCACAAATCGGTGTACGAAGAATGTAGTTTATATATAAGTGATGATTTTAAGTTAGTTGTGAAAAAAATTGCATTGTTCTATGGAAATTTTTTTTCTGTCTAAGTACATCTCTGCGATTTATTCCCCGTTGTCGTATCACATTTCTAATATTTTAATTTGGTCAATTCCTTTATGAAATTGGTATTTATGGAAAACAATATATTTTAAACTATATAGTATATTGATATTTGCTTAATATTATAACTAGTATGTATATATATTTTAACAGTACATAATTATTTATATTATAAAAAAATAATTGCTTTTAAAGCTAATGTGACTAAAATCCATACAGATTGTTATAAAATATTAGTTTTTTAGTCGAATTCGATCTCACCCAAATTTAGCGATTAATTATATAATATGCAAAATAAAATTGTCTAGTCGATTTTTGAAATTCAATTTCCTAATAACAATGATTGGAACTATGCAGTGAATAGCATTAAGTCAAGCATTAACTGTTCGAGTTGTTTCTTTATTATATTTTTAAAATGTTTGTGCTTGAAATCACACATTTTACCTTACAATTCTATACATGTTGAATGGTTTGATTAATATATTAATTTTACTGATTACTATATTTTATTTTTCATGAATATTTATTATACCTTCTGCTCTAATACAGTTGTATACATAAGTATCGATCACAAAAGTTTATTTTGTTGTTAATCGTTTTTAATAGTAGTTATGAATTATTTTTCAAGCTTTACTTACTTACTAATTATAATTATCTTGCTATCAAACCATCATGAACTAAATTTCCAAATGTAGGTAGTTTTGAGTGTGAAAAATAAAAAAGATAACTTAAAAGAAAAATAAATGTTGCTAATAAAAAAAAGGCAACTGCAAGTATATTATTAAAACGTGAATATTTATTTACGTTGCACATTTAATACCTTGTGCATTTTGATATTGTTCTATGATATTAAAGCATGGATTTAGCATAGAGTGGGAAGTGATGCAATTTGTAATGGCGTTTTAACTTAAAACAGTAGTCAGCAAAAATAGAATATCGTAAAAATTCACTCAACTGTTCAAACCGAAAACGGATAGTCCCCTCTCCCCCGTACGATGCAAATCTTCAACCAAGGTCGATGTTCACTGCCAAACTATACCAGACCGTATACTTCTATAGAGTACTATACTGCCGATATTTCTATTGTTTCTGTTTATCAATCGGTTTTTTTTTTTTCGATTTTTTTGTCGGCAGTAATATAATTATGTATCTTAACAAATTCTAGGGAGTAATTTTATTAAATTCCTTTTCAATTATTTTAAATACTTATAACTTGTGTCTAGTGAGCTCATTCGCCTTATTTAATTTTTTTTATATTAAAATATGAAAATTGTTTTTCAAAACAATATTGAAATTTTTTAATTATTATGTAGTTAAACCTGTTTTAATTGGTGTGTTTTAAATGCTGATGTATTATTTATTAGATTTTCAAATAATACACTATATTACGTTTTAAAAGAATCCCTAAAGTGTGTTATAATTGGTCAGCATATTTTGCACTATTTATGTATTTCAAAGACAAATAAATTTAAAATCCAATATTAAATTAGATATATGTCTTAATATAGTTGATAAAGGAATACTTAAATACAGCGACAACAGTTTAATCGTTACATCTAGTATTTAAAATTAAATACGTAATCATTTGATGTATTAAAATGTATCTTAAAATATATTTTTTTATTTAGTTCTAGTAGACAAATGAGAAATCAAGCTGAAAAACTACGCCGAAGCAAGTTGAATACGTGCATCAACGAACTTTCGCAACTTGTGCCATTGATATCGAATTCCCCTAAAAAAATAGAAAAAACCAGTGTTCTCAGGCTAAGCGCTGCATACCTTCGACTGAGTAGGCGTAAGTTTACTGATTAGATTATCTTTTACATTAAGTTACGTAACTAATTAGATATTAATTAGATATTACTTAACGATTTTCAGTGTTAGCTGGATTCAAAAAACAGCGTGAAGAGTTGCCAGCATACGTAAGGGAGATGAATTTATCTGATCTCATATTAGGCGTATGTATTTATATTAATTTCTTATCGAAATAAGGTACTTTTCTAATATTTAGTATACTAATATTTAGTTATGTGTCTAACTGGTAATATCATTATATTTTTTCAAGTGGTATCTCTATCTTAGGAATAATATGTTAATTTAATCGTATGGTCAAAATATATGATGATCCCTCTTCGAAACTTTAAATGGACTGTATATATTTCTTGATTGTATACGAATACTCTGAAAATTCTTAACATAATATTTGTTAGTACTAATAATTAAACAATTTTAAATAATATTGTGTATTCCCTTATCTATGTTCACATGAAATTAGTTTATGTATTTTGGTTTGATTATTATTTAATTGATCGATAAATTCATTGGTTTTTTAGTTAATTATTAATAGTATTTTTTGAAAATTTGTTAATATAATTTTATATTTTTCTCTTGTACAGTGCCCTTGTATCTTTTTATCTCAATAATTGTTGCCAATACTGTATTTGCCATTGCACAGTTGTACGTACAACACATACGTAGATAATGCGTCTATGATAATATTTTATATACCTACCATTTAAAAAGTTTTCTTAAGACAGAGAATTGAGTATCTTCGTTGTGTACCCCAAACAACCTCTTATACTTGAAAAATAATTACCCTATGCTCTGTTTTCTATACTTTTAAATGTATATTTTACACAAAATGGAGTTTTCTTAGATCAGTAAAACATGATTTAAAATTATTGTAAACGGCAATTTGCTATTTAATCTGAAAAAGATCTATTCATAATATTGTGTAATATATATATACCATATATGTACACATTGTATAGGCTTAATCGAACTGTGATTCATAAATATTTATAACTTCTTATATATTAAAATAAATTATTGTAAAATGTATTAAATAAAAAATTCTTGTGATGAAATAAAAAAAAAGAAGTCTCCAAGTTTCATTCAAATTATTATTAGTATCCTAATCTAAAAATATTGTATTGTACTTTTGATTTTTACTCTTTTTCATGATTTATTATTTACATCATTTTTCACAACTTATTTTCAGGATAAAGATATATTTCTTATGGTTTCATCTGCTGGAAAAATAGTGTTTGTGTCACACACAGTGGAAAACATACTAGGCCATCATCAGGTAAGTTATTTATGCTTCATTAATAAATCGTTAATTTTTAAATATTAATTTTTAAATCTCTTAAGCTTAAATTATTTTGTTAGAAAATTAATAATAACCATGTGTTAAACTCTTCTATTGTATTTCGTTAAACTATGTATGTCACAGAATCGTTTAAAAAATATATTAAATTAAAATTAATTGGGATATATTGTAAATAAACTTATATTATTTTTATATACAGCAATATTGACGAGCAATTACAAAAATGAGCTTTAAAACTTTTACGGTGTACTATTAATATTAGGTATTTTATTAATATTTGTCTAATATTTGGTTTATTAAATCACTTCAAATGTATTCATTTTGACTCCAATAGGTTTTTAAATACTGTGAAGTTGCCAATTAAAAAAAATAAAATAAAAATTACAATTTCATGTAGAATATTTAAGATATTAAAATTATTGTTTGTAGGTTTATTAGATATGTATTAATTGGTATTTATTAAATATAAAATTATTCATCAAATGAGTGTTTTTCGTTGTTTTTTCTTATGACGTAATACATTTTGTAACTTCCATAAATAATGTAATTTAAACAGTGTAATGTATAAATTATTATTTACGTCCTGTTCAAAACATAGAAAATCAATTCGTAAATTAATTTAATTAGGTATTATAAAAATATTGAAGTTGTTTGGGAAATTATTGAAATGTAAGTTATAATTTTATAAAATAATGATGTATTTTCGATGTACCAGATTACATTTAAAATACAGAATATATTGTACATTTTTGATCTTTTTATTAAATTATTTTGTTACAATACTCATGTTCTGTATAGATTCAATTTTACGAAAAACAATTGTGTATACATTATGTATAATTTAATTTAATTTTCTTATTTAGAGATGACTAAAATATTGTAGTGTATAATAGCAAAAATATATGGTATGCATTTAGACCTTATACAGTTATTCATGTTTTATATTTAATTTATTCCCATTTTACATAAATAATTTAATATTATTATAATTGCGTCATCTATATTTTAACTACTCGAAATACCTGAGCTATTCTTTATTATGATTATTGTATGAAGTTTAGGTATTTCATACCATGGCAACAAGTCTAAACTCTTACTTTGGTAAATAGATTAAATTGTCAAAAAATTAAAAACATTGGTATTAATGTGAGATGTTTAAGAGTGAGGACTGTTATTTCTTTCGTAATTAATTTATAGACATTTTGTACTAGTTGACTCGTAATTTACGTACTCATACAACCATACTTTCCTTTTAAAAACTAAAATCCATTAGTCCCTTTTATAACACGTATAATTTATTCAGTTGTTAATTGTTTTTTTTTTATTTATTTAGATCTGACACATATGTCGCACTTCGTACATTATTCTAGTGTTGCTATGATTGAGAAATATTTATGTTATGTTGTTGTGTGCGTTAAATAAATTTGGATTTGTATTGGTAACTTGTTATCCCTTCGCTATATTATTAAATATCTACGTTCAATTAGCTGCATACGTATATTAATAACCGCATTTGCTATCCTTTTAACTACTAATCGCGTATGTAAAATTACATGGCACAAATATTTATTATCATTGTTTTTCATTATTAATAGCTCTATTGATTTCTTCCTACCTCATCAAACAAAAATGATCTCGAGATCTATGAGTTGTAAAAATTGTATTTAAATAACAGAAAAATCAATAATATACACAAATTAAAATTCTCTTTAAAAAAAAAAAAAGTTGTTTCAGAATAAAAATATTTGAGATATATTAAAATAACTACACATAAAATTATATTATAATAATTGTATAATGAATGCTGTTAATTTACCTAAATGTACTTGTGATCACTTGATATTGTCAGCAAAATTGGTATTAAGTATTTTTATTTTTTATTGCCATAAACTAGTTTAACTTGATTTGAAAAGTTTTCTCAATATTAAAGTATTCAAATACATTTACTCGATTATGTAACATGATATAATAGTAATAATACGTTGGTTATCGTCGTCTTGAACACTACAATTGTCAGTAATCCAAGAATTTTTATCTCAGCCATTCGTAGTCCACTAAGCCTCCGTTCTTCGTCTTTATAATTCTAATGCATTTAAATGCATTAAGTGTAGGCTACTATTCCTGAATCGCTATACTATTACGCATCGAATATTCCGTTTAATTATTTTACGGTTCATACTAATACCTTTTTTACCTTGATATCATAGATGCGTGCGATGCATTATTACAGTATTGATTCGCCTCCCACCTCTCACCATTGTCGTATGCACTGACCAAGGACACCGTTCTTTTTATCGTTACCCAGACGATGAACATTTATTACTATACATATGTACAAAGTCGGTTACCTGCATTGCATTAACTTAAAAAGTGTTTAAATGTTTTTCGCTTCCTTTTTTTTAATCACATTCGGGTTTCGATGTCAACACATTGAATTTTTCCAGGGTCCGTATGTTCGTTTATCTATATCAATTAACCACGGAATTAAGGCCCACCCGACTTTCAATGCACCTAAATTTTAACATAAAATATCAAATATTGGTTTTGATGTTATCAGGCACGTAGCCAGAAAATTTGTATTAAAGAGCACCAACAATTTTGGGCCAATAATTTATTTCCTAGAAAAATTTGTTAAACTGGTAAAAATTCACTATTTGACACTAGTTTGACCCATATAGTAAAGGTCCATTTAATTTTATGTCTAGTATACTATATTTAACTTAAAGATAACGTTTTCTAGGAATATAAAATTTAATATAATAATAATATATACCTATTATATATAAGTTTTATTATAATCATAACTATAATAAATTGTATTATCAATATGTTATTATGATAGATTTATTTAAAGTGTATAAGCCATAGATAAAAAAAAAATGGATAGGCCCCGTGTATTAGTATAACAAGGAATCGTCGGCCAGAATGAGGTAGAGAGACTGATTTCGTTTGTCATTCTCACTCACAGATATGTATAGTTATAGATAATATTAATATTTTTATTATTATTATTATTATTATAATATATTATGTATAATAATTATTACAGATATGTATTATAAATATCTGTGTTCTCGCTCTTCTGAGAGAAATTATTAGTAATGATAACAGTTACAAATGCCCGCGAAATATGAATATGTTATATGAATTTATTTAATTTTGTTATAATTTAACACAAAATGTCTTGAATAAATTATTTCAAATATTCATTAAAATTATCTTGCTATAATGGTTCGAATATGAATTATTTGTCGTGTGTTTTCTAAGAACAATATTAATAATGTATTATTTAATTTGTAAATAGTATTATGGTTACTAATTAGTAGGGCTTGAGACTTATAGCATTTACTTATTTTTATGGTTTGACATAAAATATAGCAGAGTATTATGAAAGTGTATGTCATATTACAACACATCTAATAATGAAATTTTAAAGTACAATTTTTCTTTCGACGATTTTTAGAAAATATGCTATTTCCTATTTTTCTGATTATTTTTGATTTTTTGCAGATATAATTAATTATGAACGTTAATGTAAGCCTAACCGAGATTTTTTTAATTATTTATAACTATCGTTTACATTTTATTTTTCTGAAAATTCCTCGGAAAATCTAAATAAAATAACAAAACAAAACGTCTCTAAAGTCTAAGTTAGACTTTTTTATAGTATAAAGATTTTTTTTTTTTAATTTTTAAATAAAAAATTATAATGTATATGGACTGCATTTTTTGTTTTAATATTTGTTGTAATCTTTAATTTTATATCCAGCGCAGTTACAAAATATATCTAATACCTTATCATGTTCATGTAAAGAGAAAATTTAGAAAGTTTTGCAAAATAAATTGTAAATAAATTGTAAAAACATTATCTCTCATTGCTCATCCTGATGCAATTTTTAATAAATACAATGCTGTGCGATTAATGAATACGAATCAAGATCAACTGATCATATAGTATACATTATGTTCAGAGTATAATTAATTGGTTTTTGACAATGTAATAAGGTTATCTTTTTTTTTTTACTCTTATTGACTTAAAGTTGTCTCGAAGAAAAACATTATTTCAATATATTGTATCAGTATTTACAATTTACGTAACAACACAACCAATGAGGATAACAAAATCAGTGTTTATTTTTTACTCAATTAAATACATTACAATTTAGAAACTACCACCATACTGGTCGAAATGACAAAGACTTATTCTCATCAGTGAAAACGCAAGTTAGTCCATTCAAATCCCATACAATCAACATTGAAAAAGGAAATCTAACACCAAAGAATAATAATCGATTTTTCCATAATTCAATTGAAAACACTGACCGTATTAAATACTTAGGAACAAACTTTTAAGACGAAATTGTTTTTGTTCAAAAATAATTCCTAATATATGTGTCTATAAAAATATTTCAGAAACCTAGTTACGTCATCCCTTTTAAAAAGTGACCAAAAACTTGGCATATTGAACCTAGGGCTGTTCGATTATTTTTTTTACCACTCTATTATTAATTTCACGTTTTAATCGAAAATTAATATTCATTCCAAAAATCGATTTTTTAATGACAGATTAATCGATTGTTTTTAATTTTGATTAACCAATTAATCGATTTTTTTTAATGACTAATTAACCGATTTTTTTATCATGGATAAATTGATTCCTAAACTTCTACACAATTGTTTGAACCGGAGTTTGAAAAACTTTTAAAACACATATCACAAGTCGCCCTGTATCCACATTCGGACTTAGTGAAAACATTCCACACTAAACTCATCTTTGAGTGAAATCGATAATAGTTAATAAATAACAATGAATATATTGTAAAAATAATAATTTTTAACTCGGTACAATGCACGAAACCGGAATACGAATAACAGAATATTACGAAATACAAGTTATGACTGCAGACTGATAGCATTGATGGCAATATTAGTGTAAAGTAAACACAAATACACAAAATGGAATGGAATACAAAATTCTCATAGTGCTAAAAATAGAATTTCATTCGAACCGTCAACGATTATTGATACGGCTTGAATATTTGATTATACAAAAAAAATATGATTACATTATTTTACGATTAATCAGAAATTCGATTAATTGATTAATCGAATTTTGATTATTTGGCGATTAATCGCATTTTATAAAAACCGTAAAATAATCGATGAAACAAAATAATAATCGCAATTATCGATTAATCGAAATAATCGAACAGCCCTAATTGAACCAATCAATCTACTCTAAATTGATTTGCCAATTGCAAACAATACTGGTAGATTTTCTGCAATTACCCTTTCTCGATTATGTAAACATGCTTATACAACAAAATGCCAAAGAAATATTTGGATTACCAGCAAATATTCCTATTCCAGTTTTCCACAGTAGACGCAAATTTCGTGGTTTAGGTATGCTGCGTACGTCTTAGGAAGCGTCATTACAATATTGCGTTCGCTGATAAAGTTTCCAGAATAAACAACTTGCACTTAAATGCTGTCCTATATCTTAAAGATGTAATATTCTAATGCCGTATGCTTTTGGGAAATGTCACTGGCCATAATGCGCAAGCCTATCCGCTTATAATTATGTGCGAGTGAATTCAACAAATGAAAACAATTAATTCAGAGAGATGGTGTTCTTTGGTATAGTAAGTACACTCTTATTAACGCCTTGGTATCAAACAAAGGTGGTCTATTGAGCGACTAATGGGATAGAAGTGTCAATGAACTCTAATGTCAAACGCGGAACAGGAGGTCGCAACATTAGTGGTAGCTGTCATTGCAGACATTAAATTATCAATGAGAATAATATAAATATAGTTAAAACCCTAACAAATTAGAGGCACTTGTCCTAAGACAGAATTAATGTGCAACGTAGCTCACCATCGCATACGCTCAGCACTAGTCAACCTATTTTGTAGTAAAAATGTCGAAGTCTTTGAAGAAGTCCACTGTCAAACAACAAATGACAATACCATCCAAAATCGCCACTTAGATATTATTTTAGTAGATGAAAGATGAAAGACTCATCCTAGACCTAACTATTCAATGGGAAACGAATTATTCCCTCCAGGACACAGCAGTGAACAATGAAAAAGGATGATACCTGCTATGCATCATCTAAATATAATACTAAATCAGCAATGGAGAAATTAAAGATCTATGGTTTGGTGCTCATGATACAACAGCACTTCTCATGAAGGATTTCTTCGGAACCAACAGATAATAATCTCTGACTTAAGAGGACTGGAGCGTGATTAATTTTCGGTGGAAAACAACTCACGACTTCAATCACTACGCCCAATATAATGTTTTGATATAAATTTTGACAGCAGATTTGAATTCGACACTAAATTATCTATGCTTTGACAATTCCATTTTTTTTTTTTTTTTATACTTAGACATTTACTTATAAAAAGAGTAAAAATAGATCTTATTCATAATTTTAATTTTAATACATTGATATAGAATATGAAAAATGTATGACAGTTATTGCATAGTAAATTTAGAGAATCCAAATCTACTTTTAAAATTGAATTCGGTACAACCTACTGAGCGTAGTGATTGAAGTCACTGGCAGTATATTTTGAAAAAATAAAATGTTTGTAATTTTATAAAGTAATATTTGATGAGCGTGTGCATGCGCGTAGGTAAAATGGAAGACGTATATAACCCGTCACTATGATACCCATATACAACGTAATCGGTATTATTCCGGGAATCGTACACAACTAATTAGTGATAATTAGTATTGTAATACTATGAACAGAATATATATAAATATATAAGTAATAGGTTTTATTTTAGGGATATTATATTCATTATGATTATTCAATAAAATTATATTAAACAATTATTATATTATAATTATACATTATACTTACACAAAGGCGTGACTAGACTTCATCCGCAGTGGCAGTCCAACTAATTAACGGCGCCACCTTAATGAACTGAAAAATGCTCCATAACCTACTACTGGTTGGGGGGGGAGGGGTAGTCCCACCAATTTAATATCTATATAGTTTAAAAAAAGTATAATATATTATATTCAAGTTCTCATTTACAATTAATAATATACAATATTTTTAAAACCTATCTTTAAATTTAACTCCATTAATATTAATATATTATTTATCTATGTACAAGCATGGATTAGACCATGTAATAAAATATGATAATAAACTAAATATATGATGTGAAAGCGTACACTGTGTAGAATAACACAATTCTAGAAATAGTATGTATATTGTATATTTATGTATGTACTTAATATGTTTAATAATAACATTGAACAAAACATTATAACATCAAAAACACAAGTTTTTTGTAGGAACATTTTTAAAATCGTCAATTACACTTTCAACATTAATATTACTTACATATCATGACTTATATGTCAACATTTAATAATCTATGTGATCTAAGCGACCGTACCGTCGTCTGTCTTTATAGACTAGATTATTCCGAAAACTGGTGGTAACCGTGCCATGCCTACTATAATTATTTGCCTTCAATAATTATAAAAATAATTCATATTTCTCATAAATTGTACCAGTTGGCAGTAAGTTACCCACCAATAATTATTATTATCGGGATTTGCGATAAAAATCATAAATTTATAGAGACATCAATTCCACAATGTAATATATTATTAGAACAAAATAAACAATGCATGACATTTTTTTATTCCAAATAAAAGTTGTTAACTACTAGATTTAAAACTCGGTTGACCAGCGCCTTTCGAAAATTGCAGGAGCAGTCCAGGCACTCTAGGTTGCCACCGTAGACACGCTTATATACATACAGGTATATTTAAAAAAAATTGTCTAGACACTCGAAGTATTGATATTTTTTTAATATAGTTTAGAACTATTTACCAATTTTAAAATATGAGATTTATTCCTTTCATACTTAGTACTAAAAACTTTTAACTAAAAAAGTTTGCCAAAAAACTAATTTTCCATATGGCCTACGACATATATATAAAATCCAGATTTATATGCGCTTCCACAGTATTATTTATAATGTCTTATAGTACTACACTGTCCACATTACTACCTATATTATAATAATATTCAATCATCGAAACAGATGGACCGTGGAGTTGTGCAAATTAATACAATGTAAAGATAAAATGTTAATTTTGATTATTATCGTAGTTCCGGGAATTTGTATTTTAGTCGGCACGATAACGAATTACACACACTAATGTTCATTTACTACTACTTACACATAGACACTAGGGATGGGTAATTCATGAATGATTCAATTCACTGAATCGATTCAGCTAGATCAGTGCTTCTCAACCTGGGGGCCGTGGCTATATGATCGGGGGGCCTTGAAATATTTTTTTTATTTAAAATATTTTTGGTTTTTCAGTTATTATATAACCATTATAACCGACCATATGATTAATCATTGTCGATAAAGTCTAATGTTAGATTACTGTTATTAAATAATAACAAAATTGTTATTACATCGGGAAAGTTTCGAATATCACACCTGACATAAATATGTTATGCGAAAATATGCAAGCCCAACCGTCACATTAATAAAATTAATTTTTTATTTTTTATTTTTATTATTTATTATTATTATTAACCTAGCCTTTTTTACCAATTCTTTTTTTGTTTATAATATATGTTTTTAAGTCTTATACATCTATACATTTTAATAATTTATTTGTGTGAAATTGTGATATTAGTGCATGTAAGTATAGTATATTAGTATATCATTGAAAAAAATAATACTGATGACCTTTTTTTATTTATTTTTTGCTTTTATATCCATGGAAGGGAGCCTTGACAGTTTTACATTACATTTAGGGGGCCCTATAACAAAAAAGGTTGAGAAGCACTGAGCTAGATGAACCGATTGAATCGATTCAGTGTTGTAAAATGAATCGGTTCATCGGTAACACTGTTTCAAAACTGAATTGTGTAATATGTTTATATATCTATGGTTAAATTGTGTTCAATCTTCAACGACATCTAGTATACTAGTATACACTATACAATCATTATTTTACGCCAAAAGGCAAAAATACCTGTACCCACTGCCCACGGTTTAAGATATACATTAATAACATATATATATATATATATATATTTAAGTAGGTATATCTTAAACCAGGCGTGCCCAACCTTTTTCAACTCGCGGGCCACATTAAAAATGTATATTTATATGCTTCACAGGTTTTTTTTTTTTGTTCATTTCGATAAAATATAGACTAGTCATATTTTATCGGATATAATATTATCTTTGTTTACCTATACTTAAATATATTTAATTATTTATTTATTTGTAGTCTATTACACTAATTTATTTCTATTAATATTCTAAAATCCCATGCATTTTTTTTTTATATATAAAAAATTAAAAATTGTAATATATTTTATTTTCTTAAAAACTTTATAAAATACATTTTTTATAAGTAATAATTTTTTTTTTTCATCTATATAAATTTCTAATTTTTATAAAATGGTCACGGGCCGGTTGGAACACCTTCGCGGGCCGGATTCGGCCCGCGGGCCGCGGGTTTGGCACGCCTGTCTTAAACCGTGCCTGTGCCCATGTTATCATTATTATTTATTATCAGTTATCATAAACAAGAAATCATTCATATTTCGATTCATATTTTATCTGAATACTTTTAGTGATTAGTTCATTGAATCGAGATGAATCACTGAATCAATACATTGAATCAAGAGAATCAATTCACTCAAATGATTCATATTTCCCATCCCTAATAGACACAGCCAAAATATTCATGTATTATAAAATGCCTAAATATTACTCCTTAAAACATGCTACGCTCCAGCTCCCTTAATCAAGATATGTTTGTCGATGTTAAAAGATCCATTAAACATAACCCATTATTTATCTTCATAAAGAGTCGACCTGCTGATTGGTACTTACAGTTAGCTTTTATTTTTTTATTGTTTATTGTATAATTTTTAATTTATTTTACAAATTGTCTTATGTGTATTTTTTATACTCTTATACTCATTTTTGGTCGAAAACATAGCTCACGACTTCAATCACTACGCCCAATATAATATTCTGATATTAATTTTGAAAGCAGATTTCAATTCGTCACTAAATTATCTATGATTTGACAATTTTATTTTTCTGATTTTTTTTTTTTTTTTTACTTAAAAATTTACTAACAAAAAGAGTAAAAATGGATCATATTCATAATTTAAATTTAAATACATTGATATCGAATATGAAAAATGTACGACAGTGAAAGCATAGTAAATTTAGTAGAGAATCCAAATCTACTTTCAAAATTGAAATCGGTACATCCTACTGAGCGTAGTGATTGAAGTCAGTGGCAGTATATTTTGAAAAAAAAAAATGTTTGTAATTTTATAAAGTAATATGTGGTTGACATGTGCCTGCGCGTGCGGAATTTTATCGGCGCTGCGCGTCGTCGGTCCTGTCCTAATTGAAAATAAATTGCCAATAATTGATTCCTGGAATATATGAGATAAGAAGACGGGTGCTGGTGGTGAGCACAATATAATTTATTTCCCATTTTGGTCCGTCGCCGATACGTTATTAATATTCTACGACGACCAAGAGTAATATTCTTACTTTCATTTTCGAATTTGGAATTTTGAATTTTGATTTGTCTAGCGTCTGCTATTGTTTGAAACTGATGTGTAGTCCCTAAGCAGTAGTTCTCAACCGGGGTGACATGTCACCTTAGGGTGACATGGACCTAGTTTAGGGGTGACGCAGAATTTTAACAAGAAAAGAAAAAAAAATTTAAAAAATTAATTTTTTTGAAAAAAATCTTTTTATTTCTATATTTAAATATATTATATACCTATACTGCCACTGTCATGTACATAACATACCTCAAAGCACGATAAACGCGATAACAGATTACACACACTAATGTTCATTTATTACTCACACATTGACACAGCCAAAATGTTCATGTGATATAAAATGCCTAAATATTACTCCTTAAAACATGCTGCGCTCCAGCCCCCTTAATCAAGATATGTTTGTCGATGTTAAAAGATCCATTAAACATAACCCATTATTTATCTTCATAAAGAGTCGACCTGCTGATTGGTACTTACAGTTAGCTTTTATTTTTTTATTGTTTATTGTATAATTTTTAATTTATTTTACAAATTGTCTTATGTGTATTTTTTATACTCTTATAATATAACATATTATGTTCTTTTGCCGTTTATTATCATATTTCTTGTTTAAAATCCTATAATCGAATTACCGTAGTATTTATGTTGATATTGTATGTTGTGTTTCATGGCAACTTATGCGATGGGTAGTTAATTTAATATAGTTATGATATATATTTATATATGATATGATATTTTGTCTTGATTTCTGGATATATATAACTATACACTAAGTATTTAAAATATTATATTTGAATTGTAAAATTATTTGATTAATATTTTTAAAGTTACTAAAAGTAGATAAATTTATTATATAAGGAGAACATTTGTGATTTAGAATTCAAATAACAATTATACTTGAAATCAGTAAACTATGATGGGTTTTACTGTCATATAGAATTTTTAATACTGCATTAAATATTAATTTTAAAATTTACTTGTAACATTTTGTTAAAATTTTCCAGAAATTTCATCGTTCACCTTTTATGAAATATCATTAAATTAGATACACGTGTGTTACAAAAAATTTAAATCAGTAATAATATTTCCTTTGGTGATTTTTAACTTGACTGAAAATTCATTTCAAGGAATTATCTAAGCAAGAGTATTTATTGCATGCATAAAATAAATAGAGTGAATAGAATTTTGAGATAAATAAATTAGTATGTTATTTTCCTTACTATCAGTTGTTTATCTACATTGACAATATTATTTGTTTATTCATCTGAGATTTAGATGCAGACATAGGATTAAAAATTTAAAAGTTTAGTTATTGAACGAGGCAAATTTGAGTTATATATACCACATTAAAAACATTGGTTCATTAAATAAAACCATCCATGTATTCATATTTTTTTTTTTTAACCAAAATTTACTGAATACATACATTATTGATAAGGAGAATAGAACAAAATATGAGTGTCGCGGAAATGAGAATGCTTAGATGGTTGAGTGGAGTGACAAGAGAAGATAGAATAAGGAATGAATACGTGAGAGGTAGTGTTAGTGTAGTGGCAATTGTGGACAAGATGAGAGAAAATAGGCTGAGATGGTTTGGGCATGTGATGAGGCGAGAGGAAACGAATGCAGTAAGAGTGGTTATGAAGATGGACGTTGAAGGGAAAATAGGAAGAGGAAGACCAAAAAAGAGATGGTTGGAGACTTTGGAGAATGACATGAGGGCGGTCGGTGTGTGCAGAGAAGATGTGATTGACCAAGTAAAGTGGAGGTGTAGGACAAGGGCGGCCGACCCCAAATAGTTGGGTGGAAGGCGAGGCAAAAGAAGAAGATACATTATTGATAAAATTAATTGCATATGTTTATATATTTTCTTTGTTTATAATAAGATGTATTAATTTTTCTCCTTAACTAAAATTGCTCTTTTCAGTATCTATTAACCCAATATATTTTTGTTTTAATTGTAGACTGATCTCATGGGCCAGTCAATTTTTAAAATTGCTTGTCCAGAAGACTACGAACAGATAAAGGATAATCTAAAGTACCAAGAAAATACACCTGGAGGTAAGTTCAATATTTTTCATTTTCATTGGCATTTATAATATATAAAACTATTTTTTCATTCCATAATTGATAACAACTAAATTATTTGTTCAGTTTGTTTGTTGCGTAAAGCATTGCTAATATGTTAGTTTTCAAATTTTGAAAAATTGAAATTTAGAATTTCTGAAAATTTATGTACAAATAGTTGTATTTAAAAAATAAAATGTTGTAGTAAATTTAAATTGTAAAATACTACTGGTAAGTTATAACTGAAACATTGAAAATGTAGGATATTATTTATAGGAAAATCGAAATATGTTAACAGTAATTTTTGACTTTTGTGTATTATCATTTAATAAAAAATAATTTTCATGAAATTTTTTCTTAGGGATTTAATATATTGATTAAAAATTTAAAAATGGGATTTAATTAACCATGGCACTAGTTGAAAAACACTTACAAATAGATTATTGTATTTATACATGTTTATATTCTGAATAATATAGTAAAAATTTAATGATAATAAAACATTATTTTATATTATAGATGGTCTTCAAAGTACAAAACTAGAAGATGGTGGTAATAAGATGCAACGTCGATCATTTTATATGCGTTTGATCAAAAAAACTGCGTCTCGTACAGACCCTCCAGAGTATAAATTAGTACATGTTATGGGTACATTAATGCAAAATAATGGTACAAAAAGTAATATTTGAAAGTACTTAAAAATAATATATTTATTTCACATATTTACTTTTATAGATTCTTCACTCGGGGGAAATGATTTTGTGCTTAATGCTATTATCAGACCCTATAATGATTTTCGAGTTACTGAAATCTCATTATTAGAAGCTACCAAAGAAGAATACATTACTAGACATCAAATTGATGGTCGCATAATTTATGTTGATCATAGGTAAGAAATTATGCAATTATATCATATACAATTTTTATAATTTTTCTTCGGATTTAATCCTTGTATTAGACAACTAAACAATTATTTGATATGATATAAGACACCCAACTTTAATTTAGACTTGTTTAGTTTATCAATTGGATAACAGTTGTATGAATAAAAATTTTCCCAAAAGAAATTTTTTTAAAATACCATAGAAAAATCCATGTCCTTTTATATAATATTTTTTATTATTAGTATTGTTAGATTAAGCTGTGGCAATTGTTTATTTGCTATCTGAAAATTTAACAAAATATTTTATTATTCTAGTTTTGGATATATTCATAAGGCAAGAATTAAAAAGTTACTCATGTCTATCGTAAAAAAGAATTCTTATTACATAATATTGTATTATGAATAACTTACTCTACTATTTTTGCCAATTATATTTTGTTTACAATTCACTTTTTAATACTGGTTATTTATAAAAAAAGATGATTACTAGAACTGTTATTAATCATTTGTCTTATATATTTTCATGGTTATAATATAACTTATATATAATAAAATATTTTAATATATTTATAGAATATCTATTGTATCTGGATTTATGCCTCAAGAAGTTTGTGGAAAATTAGCATTCATGTACATGCACAAAGATGATGTCCGTTGGGTGATGATTGCCCTGAGACAAAGTATGTTTTTTATATATATATATAATACATTATCAGTATATTTTTTTCAACTATTTATTTTATATTTTTATATTTTCAGTGTATTATAAGGGTCAAAGTTTTGGCTCTAGTTGTTATAGATTATTGTCAAAAAATGGTGACTTTGTATACATGAAAACACATGGTTACTTAGAATTGAATATAAATGATGAAACAATTGCATCATTTATTTGTATTAATTCTCGGGTGAGTACAGAGGAAGGAGAAAAAGAAATTATTAAAATGAGAGAAAGATTTACACCATTGATAAGTAAACCAGAACCTGGAATTGCTGCAATTACTAATAATCAATATGTAAGTTAATTAATTCTTATATTATAAGTCTGAGACCATTTTGTAATGATTTTTATTATAGATGGCCAAAGATTCAAATACTTCATTAAAAAACGCTAGTACTGAAGATCCTTCAACATTAAATAAAGCTGTACAACAAATGTATACTAATATTCCTGCGCCTGCATTAGACAGTGTTAAAGAAAGTGCACAAAATCCTTTGCCAGACAGTCAATATATTAAGGTTGTACTTTTATCTAAGTCAATGCCTCCGGTTCAAACAGATTCTAATACCCCAAAAATTGATAAACGATCATCTATGTCACCTCAATCAAATATTAAGCCACTTATTCAGGATCGTCCTACTGTTCTTCAAATTGCACCTCATGCTCCACGACTTCCTGTTGTTATCGATCAAAAATCTTCTGAAAAAACTGTTGAAAAAGACACAGAATATTTCAAGCAAAGAGGTGGTGTATTAGTTAATAACAAACGACAAAATGAGTATCAATTAATACCAGATCATTCACCTAAGATACCAAAAATAGAAACACAAATTGATTCACCGACCTGTAGTCAGTATAGTCACCAAATGGATGGTTCTCAGTCTGACAACCAACTTAGCACTGATGGTTATGGTTCTTTGGAAGACTTTTCTAGCTTTCAAAGTACTCCTATTCAATTAGGTATGCACTGTATTGACGAGCAGGATACTGATTTAGGTAACCTTAATAACTTCTTTCAAAATAATTTCTTAGTAAATGTTATTCTAATTTTTTAATATTTTTTTAGATTCTTTTAATGATGTGAATATGACTGGACTTGATAATTTTTCAGTAAGTTAACTCAAACATTTAGTGCTATTAATTTTTTTATATTATTTTTTTTCTGATTAAAGGAATGATATAATAATTATTATTTTTTTTTTTTAAATATAATAATTAAAAACAAATACTTTCTGGTAAAGAATTGCACCAAAATACTCTTAATTTTAATCAAACATCGGATTGATTTTGCTAGTGACTGATTATTTTTATAAATAGTTAACTCTATTATAAGTTAATTATTTGATAATAATATAATAATATAGTTTAATAACTTTTAATAGTTAACTTATAATAGCAATTTATTTATTAATAGTTAACTTTTTTTTTTTAAATATTATACTCATTTAATCTTTCTCATTAAACATATTCATATTCTCTTCATTATACTCTAAAAATTAAAATCTGTTTTATGTTAATATAAGTTCTTAATATTGTTGCATTTACAGTTATATTCAAATATAATATTCATTATAACTTATTGTTACCTATATTATGGATAAATTAGTATAAAATATATATTTATAAACTATTAACATTAAATAATGTCATTAGGTTAAAATTAATATTTAGCTAATTTTAAAAATATTGTAAATAATAAATTTAGATTTAAAAAAAATATTTATTCACTATATATTGAATTTTTATTATACCTTTTTATTTTATTTTCCATTGATTTAGTTAAGTCATAAAAGTTTTATATCGACTTCTTATACTTAATTATTATATAAATATAATACTAAAACAAATTTATAACTTAAGTATTGTGTTATATCATGTTCATTAAAGTATTTAAAAAATTATTAACCAAAATAGTAAATAATGAAAAACAATTTTTCAATTTGCATATGTTTTGGGCTCTTTGTATTTTGAATTATTATTTATAATCAATTAAAATTATTATTAGCATTGGTAATCTTTATTGTATCTTTACTATTACATTTTTTGTAGTAATTTTGAAATATTTAAATGTAGGTATTGTATTTTTTTTTTTCTTAGAAAACATTGGAAGACCATTCAGATCTGACTGATCCATTAGTGGACCCATTGTTTTTGACACCTGAGAGTTTTAATTCATTTGATAATGGTACTAATACATTTTTTGCACACAATGTTTATAAAACTTATTAATAAAAAATCAATAAAATAAAATATGCCTTCTATTTGGTTATAGGTGTTTATATGGAAGGAAACTCAACTGATATCATTCCAGATCCTGTAAGTTATATGATTTTTTTATATTATAATGTTTACAATTTAAGTATCTAGTATATACCATTTATTATGACAAATCAATTTGTTCTTAATAATTAGATAATGCATGTGTTACAACATGATGGATGTTCACAAAGCCAGTTGCTTAAAAAAAATCAAATCACACTTAAAACTAAGATGGATCAACAACACGGTCAGCTTAAAGAAATCCAAAAAGGATTGAATTCACTTTCTTCAAATGCTGATACACATTACATTGCTAAAAATTTTACCAATTTAAAAGTATTATTATTATTATTATTATTATTTTTTTTTTTAGTCTTATAACTGCTTATTTGTTTTATAATTCTTTACTTTTTTGTAGGCTGTACATGAAAAACAAAATCAATATCTCCGTACACTACAAGAAGTACATAAAAACATTGGTGTGTGACGATGAATTGTTATACATTGTAATTTATATAATATTTTGTTTTATAACTTTATGTAAGTATACAGATTCCATGAATTTAAATTGTCTATATAATGTTTATTTAGACTTTTTTTTTTTTGTACTGTGTAAATGTAATCACTAAATATTCTAATTGTGATTCAATGTGCTTTGCAGTGGTATATTCATTTCTTTAACATTTTAGAATTGATATTAATGTTTTTTATCAAGTTTTTCATGAAACATGAACTGTTATTAAATTAGTAAATGTCTTAAGTATTGATAATAACCTAGGTTTTATTAAATTCTTATGAACAGTGTTCGCATTTTAGGTATTTATGTGGTGATAATTATTATAACTTATTATTTAGATACATGTATTCAAATACAAATTTTCCATTTATTATTTATATAATATTCTTCAATTTGAAAATGAAAATGTTTGTGAAATTCATTTTTGTGCTAGGGAGGAGAGCTAAAACCGTTTCAAAACATTTTCCGAAATAACATCAAAAATTTGAAAAAGTCATGTTTATCTTATTCTGATTATGTATTTTCATTTACCATGTATTTAAATTTGATAATAGCTCAAACAATTCAATAATTTTAAAATATATTAACTAAAAAGGGTATGAATTCCTTAATTGTCAATTCCAACCTATTATGGTAAAGTCCTATTAAATTTTAAATATAAACTTAATTAGTGCGACTATATCCTTAATAAATTAATATAATATTTAAAGTCATGAATTGTCCTAATAAAATAATTACGACTTTTATAATGGTAGAATACTGATTTTTAGTTACGTTTATTTTATATAAACCCCAAAGTTAATTCAGATATTAATTAAAATAAACGACCTCCAAAAGCAATTTTTAAATATTTAGACTTAAGTCTTAATGACATCCATACATTTTACAGTTACCATATACACTGTAAAAATCAAAGAATAATTTTAATTTTTTTACATTTTTGTTTTTTCAGTTGTCGTTTATGTTTTGATGTTCAAATGATACTCTTTTCTAGAGTAATGCAAATAATATATGGTAAAATTTGAATGGTTTAATTTATTCTCGTTAATGAATACATTTACACATAAACTGCAATTGCAAATTAACTTCTGTATTTGTAATTTACTGTATTTGTACTGTACTTTATATCTTTATATATTTTTTTACCAAACTTAAATGTATCTAATGTCATATGCTTATGTCCTAAGTTATCTATCTGTTTTAGTTATTATTATTATTATTATGATTATTTTTTACTATTACCTAGTATTTGTATAACACTTGTAGTTATAATGATTCTTTTTTTTTTTACCTTTAATTTTGTTTATTTTTTACAGCAGATGCTCAAAGATTTCAATAGTGACTGACTTGTGTTCATTTAATTCATTTTCTTTTCTTTTTGTAATGTTTTAATAATATCAACTATATTTGAGTATATATTTTTATTAACTCCCTATGAAACTAATACATCTGAATCAAAGTGTTTCTGAAGAATTTTGCACTTAATTGTTTGTGTCATTTTTTATTATAATATTTAAAATCAAATTATCTAGTTTTCTCAAGTTTCCAAAAATATCTATATAAAATAATTTTTTAAATTTTATTATCATGATATCATCTTTTTTTCATAAAGTATATAATTTATTTAGTTTATAAATTCTTAAAAATACATGATGTAACAGACTATTTTTAACCTAAATATTTTGATAAATTAATATATATTTAATATTCTATAAATTATTATAAATTCTCCCTTTTATATTAAATATTTGAATACAACAAGTTATCAATTTATAATTGATATTTAATAATTTATATATATTTTATAATTTTTTATTATTATTATTATTTGTTTATTATTATTATTATTTTTTTTTTTTTATGTAAAGACTGAAAAGCCAAACATTAAATGTCATAATATTTGTTTATGTGTCAAAATGTAATTTTTAAATTATACTGTTTTCTATATTGCTTCTATACATATTATGTGTATGTCAAGATATTTAATATCAAATACATTCTAAATATTATAATATGTTTATTAATTGTTGTATTTGTTATTATTCATAACAAATACTTTGTATATTTCTTGTCTCATAAGTATCTGTTCTGTGTATCATTATTTCTATTTCATAATTTTTTCTTATTTCCTTGCATATTTATTTTTTAATTTTTCTGTTGAGGTTTATAATAAATTATTAATGATTATTAGAGCTTATTAATTTTACAACTAATTTAATATTTTCAAGTTTTTATTTAATTTCCTAATATACAGATTATCTCAATTTATATTTTATATGCATTGTATTATAATTTTGAAAAATTATTAAAAATGGTATCTTATTTAAGTAATTTGAAAATAAATTGTATATTGAAATTTCTTAGAGAACATTTAAAAAAAAAAGAAACTAACCGCATAAGCTTTGTGAAGAAAACACTGAAATAAATACTAATTTTTAATAATTTTATTTCTTTAGATAATACAAGTATCAAATTCTGAATAGTGATTTTTTTTTTCTTTGTGTATAAAATAAAATATTTTCTCTTTATATTTATCAATGACTTCAGAAATATGTTCATTATTGAAAATTTCCCTTAACCCTTTAACCAATAATGAATAAAATACAGTCTTATATTTTATTTTTTATTAATTTTGAAAAATATAATTTAACCTCAATATTTGTGTTATATTATTTATCAGTAGTTTCAAACCTGGGCCCCGTCTAGCTTCTCTAATACTTCATCAATATTATTCCAAAACTAAAAAATTGTGCTCGTGAAATTATTTCAATATTTAGCTCTGTTCATGTGAAGAGACATTTTCAAAATTTAAATACGTCAAATTTAAGTATAGAAATGATAGTGATTGGAAAAACAAGTTTTGTTAAAACTATCAAGAATTTATAAAATATAAGTAATTCCAATTTTTTCATAAAGTAACTTAATCATATCTCAATAGAACAAATTTTGAATTATGAAAATAAATAATAAATATACACTTTTTCTAAAATCTTATTTAATCTTCAATTTCAAACTTCTTTATTCTTCTAAAAATGTTTGGTCTTCAATATCAAAGCATATCTTAGATTTGGCCTGCTATAAAAAAGGATGGAGATCTTGCTTAATAATATATACTTCAAATCGTCTTTCAAATTCTACAGTTATTTCGTCCAAGAGGATAATGCAATGTTCAAATTAAAACTCGTCCACCAATTCTATTTTTATGATTTTGCAACACAGAAAATGTTTTAATTTGTTTTCAACGACTTTTAAAAACTACTAATTTTTTTCTAAATCCATCTAAAAACCCAATAATTTGAGAAATTATTTGTTTTTTACCTTAAATCGTAAATTTAATTTATTTAAATGTTGTGAAATATCAGTTAAAAATACCAATGAACATAGAAATTGTTTATCAACCATTTGGTTTTCCAAATAAGTAGTATCGGTTATATTATCAATCAAGAAACTCAAATAATTATTTTTTCAAAATAAAAAAAACTTTCGAGACACTTTTTGCGAAATGAAATCATTGAAAATATACCAGCTAAACGAGGTTCGCGGGTCGTCAGTTACCTACCCCTGCTATATAATGAAGTAGTGTATTTACTATAATTTATAATATAATTAGTTAAAAAAGTTCTGAACCCCGAACAATGTAGTTATAGATTTATACAAACTATTGTTTTTAAATATAATGCTAGTTTCTTGAAAATAACGCATAACAATTTTTTTATTATGAATATCATATTTTCATGATTTTTCGTAAAAGTTAGATTTTTTTTTTATTTCAGATTGACAATTTTTAAGTTTTCCAATAAAAAACGTTAAAAATAAATAAAATTGAAATATTATAACCAAGTTATTTGTTAAATAGTTTTAAAATTTACTCAAAAATAACTTAATTTCTGTGTATTGTTTAAGTTTTGATTAATTATGTTTCTGTAAATAATGTTGAGTATTGAATTCGAATTTTTTTTTTTTTTATAATATTTGGTTAAAAATAAAATGAGAGAAACCATTTTTAAACATTGTTCCTGTCTGTTGACCGTTGCTATTCGTACACTGTTGGTCTTAATATAAGATCTTATCAATATTTTTTTTGTATCATTCGATTAGTCAAAAGTGTTCGTAAAACGGCAATTAATAATGTATAATAATGTAATTTGTATTTTGTTTACGATAATATCCGTAGGTACAATACGGATTAAAACGGTTAACTTAATCAAACTGATCTATTTGTGCAAGTGCGTCCACCGTATCCTCGTCAATCGGATTGAATACGCGACGACCATTTGCGATCGGATTTAAATCAACAATATTATTCGTATTTTCGCTCATGACGTTATCCGCACCAACCGGAGAGGTCATCCCTCCGAGAAATGTTAGCGTATCATGAGTTCCGTCCGCTGCGGATCAGTGGACGCACTTGTATAATTTCCTATACAAATAATTCTAAAATTCGTTTCACACGATCCGTTCGTTACGCACGACGCAATCCTATGGACGGTTTACCTTTAACGGACATTTAAACTGTTTATCGTTTTGTGTATGTTTGCTCCGTGTGAACATTTATACGAAAGTAATTATTCAAAAGATTAATAATCGATTGAAGTATTATCGGATGGAGAAAATGACGAAAGGATAACATTAATTCTCATACTGGAGCACAGTACAGTCTACGTTATAACTAACTGACCACGAAATGCGTATAAACTGGTGTTGAGGTTATAGGCGCAACTAGACCAATAATTTTGGGGGTGCTCAAATAGTGAAGAACTCACACCCATGGGGGCAACACATTGCGGTGGAATCAGATTGAGTACGGTCCATATTTTTTAACAACCCGATTAAGCACAGTGAAATGAATGCAACGTTGCCAATTTTTCTGTCCGACTGGTAGGCCATGAAATACTCGTAATTTTTGTGCTTTACAAGTCGTATGGGAGGATGACTGACTGTCATAAAAAAATGAGTTTTATTGAAATGCAAAAAATCAATTCAACCATAATGGCTTACAATAAATATTTAAGGAATAAAAATTCTAAAGATTTACTAAAATATTTATTAAAAGTGGGAAATATGTATTTAGGGATGCCACTTAAAAACTTTGACAAATAATAAAATTTGTATAACATAAAACAAATATTAAAATAAATATCTATAATAATTAATACTTATATTTGTAAAATAATTTAATTTTATACTTTTATACACTGATTATTACTTTGATGATTATTATAAAATAATTCCTATATATATTTCAATTTTATTTTATAAATATTATTTAGTTATGTGGTAGGGCAACGTTGTACGTATTTTTATGCTCAATCCTGTTATATTTCGTATTTCTATTGTTTAATTGTACCTAGAGGTGGGAATTATGGTTCATTTAAGTGATCCGATTCATTCAGATCAGGTCATCAAGAAGATCCGGTTCAAAGACCCGTTCGCGATCTGATAGGTTATAAATAAACTTTTGTGATTCAAACGGTTCGGTTCGCGTCGTTCGTGACATGACTACATGAGTAATAAGTATATGATTCGGGACACAGTGTGAACCATACGGAAAAAAAATATCAGTGATCCAGCTTCGATTTAGATCTATATTGGTAGAATATATTGTTATTATTGTATACGCAATTGCAGGACAGGGCAATAGGGCGTGAGCCAGCGGTGCAATTCCAAGAGGGGCACAAATTGTAGAACAAAAAATTATCAAGTTACTATTGACGATTAAATGTTTTCAAAATGATTCATTCATCAAAATACATCAAAATGTATTAATCACATTGTAGGTATAACTTTGCGTGCCCCAAAGCAATGTGAAAAACAGTTCTGGGGCCGTCGTCGGTTCACAGACAAAAAAAAAAAAAAAAAGGTATAACTGCGTATATGAACACCAACTATGAATTTCAAGAATTGAATAATAATGTTCAGTTGCAATGCCGAATAATAACGATTTAATATCGACGCATAATTTATAATAACATATAAATACATAAGAAATTGTTATTAATAAACACAGTATCAGGTATGTCGCGACGCGTCGTCGAGAGATTGTGAGAATGTAAGACAATAAATATATACCTATATCGTGTGTAGCCATAATTTTGTGAAATACTTCCAATTATGATTTATGTAGAATCTACATTGTATTGTAGATGTCATAATATGTTATTTTATTTTAAATTGAAATAACTCTAAAATGTAATATGTTTGTTATTATTTTGTCCAAATTTCTCTGTCACAAAGAACATACTACGTGCATAATGATTTCGTAAGTACCTATAAAATATTATAATTTATAGTAAATAATTTACTAATGTTAAAGGGGACTGCACACTGTTAATTATTACTAGAGCCCGGAACTTGATGCATCTTTTTTTCTAATGCTGCTTACATTCGAGGCTCTTCTTTACAGTCTACATTTCAAAGTGTGTTAAAATTAATATGAATTTTTTGTTTAACAGGCTTAATAAGAATCAGTTTTTGTATTGTTCAGTTCATCGGAGAAGATCGCGTGTTCGCGTTTTTTTAGGTACCTACTTATATTTTAAGGAGTTTTTTATACTGATTATTTTAGTGATAATTTAAATCTGGCGGTAACAGCAGTGTTGGAAAAATGATCGATGATATTGAAATGGCTATCGCCAACTTAACCATTATCTTTATTAAGATTTTATTATGCCTTTACTACGGAATAACCAAATCGCTGTTAGATAAATGGTCAATTTTTTCTAGTTTGTGTTTGTGTGCAACGTAGACCGTGGGTTCTCATACTTTCTTCATGAAATTATGGATTCAGTCAAGTCGCGATAACTCGTATTTTATTTTTTTCACCTAGAGATTCTTATAACACTCAATATATTATAATATTAAAATTCAATAATTTATCATAATGATTGTATCATAAAATATATTATATTTCATTACTTGAAGTTTTAACTTAATTTTGATGAATTACAATTAGATATATAGAGTTTTTTTAGTGCTCAAAATTTAAGTTCTATACGTCATTGCTTGGCGTAACAATTGTTTATAAAATAATATGGTGTTTTTCTAATGATATTTTCGATCGGAATTGTTCTCTTAGTATTTTAAATCTGAGGTTTATAGATTTCCATTTTGTTTTTATATGGATTACCCAAGTTAGTTTTTTTCTAGATGGAGACCTAGGTCATTATCTAATCTCACTATCGAATCGATAGATAGATAGAGATAGATAGATAGATAGATAGATAGATAGAGATAGATAGATAGATAGATAGAGCTCTGCACGGTCCAGTCTAGACCGGTCCGGACCGGACCGTGGTCCGGTCTTTTTCGATCTTTGCGTATTGTAATTTTATGTGGTTCGGTCCGGTTCGGTCCCTTCCTCTAAATAACAAAAATTGGTCCGGTTTGGTCCGTCTTCAATTCTAATTTGATCTCGTTCGGTCCGGTCCCGTGATATTAACTTTATATAATTTTATATTTTTATATGACGTGGTAAAATAAAAAATAACTTCATAATATTAGGTGTATTATTTTAATTTAGATTATAACGTTTTGGGATACAAAAATAGCTCATCACGTTTTTATAATAATTATTATAGTCTTGTTGATGAAACAATTCTTATTTTGTTTGGATTTACTTTTTTTCTACGTTACCCTAACACGTACACACCTAGGTATTATAGGGTTACCATATTTTATTTGACGAAAACCGGGACAATTTTTTCCCATTTTTTCTCGTTTAAAAAATTTATTTATATACTTATAATTTACTACTGCGACGTCTCCTAACCGGATAGAAAGTCTAAAAGAAACATTGTTTGTAATATGGCTACTGTGATTAGTTCATTACAACTGACAAAGTATTAATTAATGGTCGATTCCTTTAGTGAAAACTACAACTATCATGTGGAAACAACAATATGAAGAACGTATTCGACAAAAAAAAATAATCATTTAGTTGGGAGAATAATTAAAAACAGATTTCGTGAGTAAATTATTTAACATTTTATTTTATCATGACAATAATATGGTTGTTTGAACTAAAGCTTAATAAAATACAAACATACATTATTAAAGAATCATTCCGGGACAATTGGCTGTCCCGAAACAAATTATCGGGATACCGGGACGCCATACTCAAAATCGGTACTGTCCCGGCAAAACCGGGACGTATGGCAACCCTAAGGTATTAGATAAGTAAGTATAGTAATTAGTAGATACCTACTGCCTTAGACCGTTTACACTAGCCACTACTTACTGCACGATGATTACCTATCCACATTGTAGACTCTACACACTATTTGGTACAAGTTATTTAATCGTCTAATAAATTTTATACAGTATAACAATTATGTCAAGCGCTTTTAAATTATACGTAATTATTAGGTACGTGATATAAAAGTAGTAATGAATAATAGTCAGTGGCGCAACCGGTGGGAGGGAGGGAGAACCCCGAGTTTCAATTTTATTTTATCGGTCTGGTCCGGTCCTGGTCTTTGTTAAAATGTATCGGTCCAGTCCGGTCTATAAAAAAAGGACCGTGCAGAGCTCTACTATCCATAGGGATTATTTTGTTGTTGAGGAAAACGTGGGGAGAGGGTATTTTTTGGTCTGAGGAGGAATGTGAAATACATGAACTTACTTTCATTTATTTAGACTTTCTATAAGTTAATGTAGTATTATGTTTTCACGAATTTACCATCTCGGTGCAAATAATTTCCACACGGCCTGAACATTATAATCGCACGATTGTATAAAATTTATGTATTATGTAAAAAATGTATTTTGTCAGTTTATAAAAAACGTATTCGACGTTTGGCATCATAGAATCGTTAATCTAAAATAGTTAAACACTCATAATAATATATTAAAATAATACTATTTCCAAATACATTGTTCGTGATCATTTTATAATTTCAACGATCAAACTTTAAACGTATTGAACTCTGCGTCACCAATATCTTACCGATTAACCGCATCTGCACTTGATGTTCTCACGTTTCATGTACGAATAGTTGTGTTTGAAATGCGACTCGAATTGACGAGGAGTTTTTATTTTTTATCGCGTACGATTAGTATAATAATATTATTAGTTGCTCTAAGTCACATACCTACCTAGTAGACCTAATCAACAGTATCAATTAATTAGTATTGAAAGATGTTTTAAAACACAATACCTTTAATAAAAGGAAAAACACTTGTAATAGAAAACTATTTATTATAACATAACATAACGAAAAAGCATAAGGCTACATGACAGTCATGACGGTATAACATAATAGTGCAGTAAACACCGTAACAGCAAAAAAAAAAAAAACAAACATAACCAACAAAATATATAATCATACAGGAATTGTGTTTGACTTCAACACTCCCCTTCAATTCCTGCATTAAACAATTAATAGATATAATATAAAATAAACAACAATATTAAATATGTAATCCAATTTTTAACAAATTGTTCTTGAATTTACTTGCTGGTAGGGACTTTGTAAACATATCAGCTTCTTGATCAATTGTATGAATATATTTTAATTGTACTATACCTTCTTGAACTTTTTATCGAATATAATGATGTTTTTTTTTATCAATATGTTTGGTACGTTTATGATATTCAGGGTTTGACGCTAGTTTTATGCAGCTCTGATTATCTTCATAAAGTAAAGTAGGTTCACTAACCTTAAGATTCAAAAATGATACAAGACTCCTTATCCATAGTACTTCACATATTGCATCACTGACAGACATGTCCTCAGATTCTGTTGACGAGATTGCAACTGTTTGTTGTTTTCTAGAACACCATGATATTGTACAGCCATAAAACTTAATCAGATATCCTGTAGTAGATCTGTGATCGTTGATGTCATTACCCTAATCAGCATTAACATATGCAGATAAAACTTGAGGAATATTTATGTTTTTCTTTTAACAAAGTTTGTAATTAAGACATCCTTTGATATAACGTAGAACGCGTTTTAAATGTATCCAATGTTGTTCAGTCGAATGACATTGATATCTGCTAAAATAACTAACAGCATGGCATAGATCCGGACTTGTTCCAAGCATAGCATACATTAAGCAACCAATTAACTGTTTGTATGGTTTGCCACACATCTCATTGTTTTTATCAAGAACTAGATTTAATTTGTGTTCTATAGGAGTTGATATTGGGTGGCTATCATCCATATTAAATTTTTTTAATACCCCTTTTAAATACTGTATTTGATCAATTTTTAATGTGTCATGATTTATTTCAATGTGAATATTGAGAAAGAAATTCAATTCACCACCATCAGTCATTTTAAACTCTTCCATGAGATTGTTTTTAATTTTAATTACTTCATTTAAATGTTTACTAACAATTAATATATCATCAACTTATAGAATAAGATAACTTAAATTTTCATCAGTGTCTGATTGTGAATTAATGTACAAACAATAATCATAATCAGATCTTGGAAAACCTAGTTTGATAATATATGTACGAAATCTTTCATTCCAGCATTTACTTGCCTGCTTTAGTCCATATAAGGATTTATTAAGTTTACATACCATTTTTGTATCCTCATTTTTAAACCATCTGGTAATATCATATAAATATCTTCATCTAGATACCCGTTCAAAAATGCAGTCTTAACATATATTTGATGAGCACATAGTGATTTTTCATTAATGAGTGCCAGTATGGCTCGGACAGTTGTAAGCCTTGCAACAGGAGCATATGTGTCATTAAAATCAACTCCATGTTTTTGAAGAAAACCTCTTGCTACCGATCTAGTCTTATATTTAAGGACATTTCCTTTATTGTCTCTTTTAATTTTGAAAACCCATTTGCTATCTATAGGTTTTCGTCCTGCAGGTAGTGGCACTATTTGCCATATATTATTTTTATTTAATGACTGAAATTCTTCAACCATAATTTTTCATCATGTCGACCTATAATTGAATTATAGTCATACGGTAAGTCTTCAATTAAGGTATCTGCATTCAGTGCCAAAGCACTAAAATTATAGTCTTCATGCCATATTGGTGTTTTTTTTAATCTTGAAGTTCTGGATGGTTTTTCTTCATTTATAGTTGTTTTCTCTATATCCTCAATTACATTATTTGATTCTGGACATTTTATTTCATCAACAATGTTTGTATTAGTGCTCTTGATTTGATGTGGGTAATACCCAGGAACCCAGAAACCCGGGTACCCGGGTACCCATTTATTCGGGTAATACCCGATTTTGTGGGTAGTCAATGTTTTCGGGTAGTGGGTACCCATTATCCAAAATTTTTGGGTACCCGATGGTTTTTGATGTACATAAACGGTTTAGATAAGTCTTAACTCCTTAGAGGTAATCGGTATTAAATTATACATTGCACAATTATTCGAATAAAAAATATCTAAGAAAATATAAAAATTATCTATAAAAATATACATAACTTAATATACCTAAGATCTTTAAGCTATGGTTATCGAACAGAAACAGATAAGATAAACTAAAGTCCAGTTATTAATACTTTCATATTCTTATATACACTTTTACTATTATCGAATTATAAATACATATTGGATTGTTGTCGAAATTTACAGAATATGTAAAAATATGTATCTAAAGTTAAATATTTCTTAATTTATTGTAAATCATGTGAAATGAATTTATCATTTACAGTAGTTAATTAATTAATCATGTTTTAAAAAATATGTATTTACATACAAATCCCAGCTCTAGTAATGAGTATACAAATCATAACGGGTACCCGAAATTTTGTAAATCGGGTAATACCTGTAAAACCCGGTCACCCGGGTATCAAGAGCACTAGTTTGTATCTTCAATACTTGTTTGTTTTGGAAATTTATTTTCATTAAATATTACATCTCTTGATACAATTATTTTGTTTTCTTCTTCATTCCAAAGTCTATAACCATTTATGTTGTAACCAACCATAATACATTTCTTGGTCTTTGAATCTAACTTTGTTCTCTTTTCTTCAGGAATGTGAACAAAAGCTTCACAACCAAAAACTTTTAATTTAGAAAGATTTACTCTTTTATTTGTCCACAATCAAGCTGGAGTTTTGTTACATTGTAATGAACGACAAGGATTTCTGTTTGTTACATAGGTAGATGATACAATTGCCTCACCCCATAAATTTTTATTAACACCAGAATGCAGTATAATGCAACGGGCCTTTTCTAACAAGGTTCTGTTCATGCGTACAGCTACTCCATTTAGTTGTGGTGTATACACTGTGGTATATTGAATTTGTATACCTTTAGTTATACAAAATTCTTTAAAACTTTTAGAAGTATACTCATCACCATTATCACATCTTATATGTGATATTTTATAATTATGTTTTGACGTTACATAAGCTTCATATTGCATAACATATGCTAAAACCTCACTTTTGTTTGATAAAAGATACACCATTGTAAAATGAGTGTAGTCATCGATTAATGTTAAAATATACCGTTTACCATCCCATGTTGCAGGTGATATTGGTCCACAAACATCTGTATGTATAAGTTCCAAAGGACGACTTGACCGTTGAAGTAATCTTTTCTTGAATGGACGTCTTGTTTGTTTACCTCCTACACATGATTCACATATAACATTAAGTTCATCTATATCATTAGTAGAAATATCAATTCCATCAACCATTTTTTCTTTGATAAACCTAGACAGGTTTAATTTACATATATGATCAAGCCTTTGATGCCATAAGTTTGCATTTCCCTCAATGACTAAATTAGCTGAATCATTAGTAAACATATTAAATTTAATTTGATACATTTTGTCGTTTCTTTCTCCCATTGCAACTAGTTGAGTATGAAAAGCGATGTCTTCTCTTTCATTTTTAATTTCCTCGGTATGATTCGCCTTAGGTACTTGTTTTGTGTTATGTCTTTAACCGACAGTCCGAACGTTTATGACCTAGTTGCTCACAGTTATAACATTTGAATTGAAAACTGTTTTTCTTATTTAGATATTTATTTTCATTTCCAGAAAAAGTTGTTCCAGATGTTTCCTTAACACTTTTGTTATTATCTGAGCGCTGAAGTTCAATATCCAATAATTTACTTTTAACAAAATTTAAAGTTTGTTTATCATCACTCACAGTTTCCAGTGCAATGACTATACTATCATATGACTGAGGTAAAGTTAATAACAACATACTTATTAGAAAAGACTTATCCAATTGTTGTCCAGACCCTTGAAGCTCACGTATACGATTTTCAAATAGTAAAAAATGTGACTCCAATGAATCCTTTTAATCATATTTCATTGTTAATAATTTTCTTATTAAATGAAGACGACCAGCAACACCTTTCTGTTCGAAAGTTTCCTTTAAAGTGTCCCAAATTTCTTTTGCCGTCGTTTTTTCTTTCACGTATTCTAAATGACTATCAGCAATTCTTTGAATAATTAAAGACTTACATTTTAGTTGTTTCTTCTTATCCTTTTCCGCTGTTAATTCTTCCGTGACGCAAAACAAAAGTTCTTGTTCTTCGAGTAACACTTCTATTCGAAATTTCCAATTGGAAAAATTCTTACAATTAAATAATGGCACTTTGTATTTGTCCTCTTCCATTTTTCCAAACGACAACCGAACCGAAAACCGAACACCGAACACGTGTTTTTACAAAAAAAACTTTAACGTCCTTTTAGCGTCGTTAGGGTGACTGGGCCCATGACCTATTGAAATATGTTTTAGGTCTTTCTCTATATTATATGTATATATATATATATATATATATATATATATATATATATGTGTGTATGTGTGTGTGTGCCATAGGCACAACTAGATCAATAATTTTGGGGGTGCACAAATAGTGAAGAACTCACATTTACTAAAATATTTATTAAAAGTGGGAAATAAGTATTTAGGGATGCCACTTTAAAACTTTGATAAATAATAAAATTTGTGTAACATAAAACAAATATTAAAATAAATATCTATATTAATTAATACCTATAATTGTAAAATAATTTAATTTTATACTTTTATACACTAATTATTACTTTGATGATTATTATAAAATAATTCCTATAAACATTTAAATTTTTTTTAAAATTATTATTTAGCTATGTGATACGGCAACGTTGACGTATTTTTATGCTCAATCGTGTTATATTTCGTATTTCTATTGTTTAATTGTAACTGTGTTCAATTGGGTAGTGAAAAAGGTAAACTGTGCTCAATCGGGTTACAGCCACATGGTACCTACACATTTTTTGGAAAAAAGCTTATATTTTTTGGGGGTACACATTTTAAACTTGGGGGTGCACAAGTCCCCTGTGCACTCCCTTAGTTGCGCCAATGGTGTGTGTGTGTGTGTGTGTGTATGTATATATAATGATATCTAGTCGAATTATTACCATTTAATATAAACGTAAACACCATTAATAGGTCTTGGAGTTTAATTATCATTCTGCTTGTGTTACTATAAAATATGTGCATCATATTTTTTAATACGTTTAGTTGTCACGCATGAAAATTCACAATCATCTTAATTATGGTGCCATTATTTTTATCGAATATTTATTTTGCATTTTATGATTGTTTGAGCATTAAACGGTTATGAAGCGTTTCTGGAAAATTCACATTTCATTCGATTGCGCAATACTACCCACGTATATTATCGGTACTAATTAAACTATTGCGACTCCTGAGCCCGAGACCAACGACGATTATGATCTGCTTCGTTGTGCAGAATAGCTTTAAAATATGCGTCAACTGATCGGGTGAATATTCCATTTCCCGCGAATATTTTACGTAATGACAATATCTTTATATTAAAAAAGTGGATTATTTTTCTATTTAATTTGATTTAAATTGCACTGCATTTTTAAGTATGACGTATTGTTAAGCAGAAACGTGTTCTGTATACAATTATTATTGTTCGATAAAAGTCCGATGTTAACATCATTATATCTAAAAAATTTGTTAAACGCGTCTGTGTTTTATGAATTTCAGATTAACTTGTATAGGTTCTCCATCTTATGGAACGTTTGAATCTTGGAGTTTTATTACGAAATTGGCCTAAAAAATAAAGTAATAATTTATGTCAATTCAAATTGTTAACCATTTTAATTAAAAAGAAAAAAAAAACCATTAAAATTACGAAATAATCATCATTATTCGTCGATCGTTCATTATTAATCATTAGGTACTAACGCAATTAAATATGTAGAAATATTTTTTAAATATTTAATTGTGGGTTAGTTTAATTATTCGTTTTGTTATCTCATTTCTAATGATTAGGTTAACTGATGTTTTAAATACGAAAATAAAAAGTTCAAACGTAATAAGGAAAAAAAGATTTCTGGTAAACCTTGATATTTGGTTTCGTTTTGGTTTTATTTAGTATCATTTTAATAAAAGATTCCGTTTTTGAGTTCTTCGGATACTTCAAATGTTATTATAGAATTTGACATGGTATTCTCGAAGATAGAATAAGTCAAATTGATCGAAAACATTGCTAAGACGTGTGCCGCGAATGACATTACATTACAAATTATTATACAACGCATCTACTCTCGTAAAAATTCAGTTTTTTGTCACATAAATAGATTAATTCTGTTGTAACACGATGATAATGTGTCAAACGGTTGATAGCTATCTTCATTTTTGATTTTTTTTTTACTGTGTTAGCCATTTAATAACTGAATTACAATTGCTATCAAATTATATTATGTATAAGTGAGGATGATAATTGTTAATTAGTTATTAATTTGTTATTAGTTTTAACAATGTTTTAATTTACATATGATTGCGCAATAACATACGTGATCCGATCATTACAGTATCATGATTCGTCCGTGTCGTTATTTCACTACCTAAACGTATCGATCATTTGAATCGCAATTCTGAATACGTTTTTCTTCGTGGGAAATATTAGTTAAATAATCATTTCTTATGAAGATTTTGCGAGAGAAAACTATATAGCCATCTCGGCGCGTGAAAGTTTTTACTTAAGAAAATTTGATGGATTTGAAGTGTTAACGAGAAAATTGCAATATAGATTAATTCAATACGTTTCCCACTGGGCTTGTATAATTTACGAATTGCGATAAATTATTGTACTCCTTAAAAAAAATTCAAAACAATGAAAACGAATAATATAAGGAAACAGAATGTTTAAGTTTTTAAATCTGATATTTTTTACAGCAAAATTATAATTATTCGAGCAACTGTTGGAATGATCGACGTATTGTACAGGATGATTTGAAAATGTTCGTATAAATATTTAATTTTTAAACTGTGTTTGTTGTGTATATAATATTAAATATGCATACATAATGAATATACGTGAACCGCGACGATCAAATCAATTATTCAAATAACGAGTATAATTATATTATTTATCGACAACATTGATATTTTGATCCACGTGGCGTGTTTGTTAATTAAATCTCGTTACGTTTTTAAAATAAACGCGAATGTTATCTTGAATATTTGCGACGGTTTGCTCTTATTATACTAATAAATGAATACAATAAGCGTATAAAATAAAGTTCTTTTTTTAAATAATAGCAACAATACAAATTTAACAAATGCCAGATAGTTTCATCTGTACATCATCCGCTAATAGGTTTTTAATATTATTACATTATTAACACGCGAGAGACAACAACATGAAATAATAAAACGATTTGTATAAATTTTTTACTCATTCTCACCGTTTTCATCAAATGTATTTATTACATTGTTTTTAAAATTTTAAAATTTGTACATTTATTAGAAAAAAAAAAAAATGCGATTCTCGTCGAGTATTAAATCATCGTCAATATATTATTCTTGCGCGATTCCAAAATGTCTTCCAAGTGATTTATTCTCTCGTCTTTCTTTTATCGGTCGGGAAACACTACTAAATATAATATAACAATCAACAACCAGTAAACGCGTTATATTTTCGTTTTCTTGTCACAGTCGACGAATGACCACTCATCCACTAGTCCCTGACCTCCCACCCGTCCGCGGATCAAGCGCGACACAATAATTTTTCTGACGCTGACGACGCGCGCGACGGAACGCGACACAGTCTCTCGCGCCGTTTCGCTTCCATCACGTCGTGATTCCTGAACCAGATCGGACAGCGTACGAAGTGGGTTAGCTTATTGACAGTAATCGAAGAGGAGGAGTAGGAAAAGAAGAAGAAGAGGACAAATAATATAACAAATAAAAACCAAGAACTCCGCGATTGTATCGCACCCGATGGTGGAAATCTGCGCGGCGCAATCGTCGCCGTGAAGTCTTTACTCTTATTCAGTCGTCGCTACGATGGCCGGAAAACATTTTTGGGTGGTGTTCATGGTCGCCGCTACGGTTGTCGGATTGTTGAGCTTCTCCACCAACGGTGTCGAACTCGTCGGACCTCACGTGTGCACTACCGTACAGTTGTAAGTCACACAATGTAATATAATGCATGTACGGGCAGACTAGCGATCCCTGCGAACCCTTGACACTTTGGTCCCTAATCAATGACGTGTGTGTGGGAGTGAGCATATACGCTGACTTCACGGGGGTAATCGTCCCCGTACTTGGATTTTAAGAGGGATTTCGTCCCCGTACTTCAATTATAACGAAAGTAAAACGTAAGACTAGTCCGTTTCACGAAATTAGAGACTCGATTCCAGCGCGATCGGTGGACAAAAATTTGATTTTCAGTGTCGATCAAACTACAATAGCAGCAGCTGCAATCTGAATCATTAGACTCAACGTAGTAGTGGTTATGGGTATGCAGCTGTTCAATTTTCGCGCGCATTGTAGTACACATTTTGATTAGCCCTACCGATTTCTGTCCACCGGTCGCGCTAGAATCGAGTCTCTAATTTCGCGAAATGCACTATAGTATTTCGCTTTTGTGTATAAAAATCGTTAGATAAATATTATAGTATTTATAGCCAATGAGATTTTTCCCCAGAAAGTAAATTTAATCAACTGTATAATGAAATCATTGATTTACTTTCTGGTTTACAATTAAAATTTAAGTATGAAGTTCGATCGTTTTTATATAATGTGGAAATGTTTTTAATCTATCCAAAAATAATATGTACATTTTACAAAGATGATTTGAATATTGATAAACTGACACTTCATAGAGTTATGTTTCACGATATAATTAAAGGCCAAGGGTTAATTGTTTCATCATTTGCAGATATATTGATCATTTTTAAAAATAAATCGTATTTAATCATTCATCTAACTGAATTTAGGAAATGTATGCAATTGATATGTACAGTAGTGATGTTCCGGGTACCTGATACCTGATACCGGGTACTTCGATAACCAAGTACTCGATGTTATAATTAAAACTCGGCTTTTACCCGGTACTCGGTGTAATATAGACATTTTTACTTGACTAATATTCGTTACCCGGTTCATAATCAATTTTCTAACAAGATGATCTCTAATTAACAATATCAGTTACCACATGCAGGGCCAGAGGAAAAGCGGTTCAATTGGTGTGACTGCACCATATTCCACGCTTATGTAGTGCTTTAGATATAAATTAAAATTATTTAGAACATAAAGAAAAATATGTATAATATTTATTTAATTTAGCCATAGCCCGTAACAAAACAGCAGATAAGACATTAAATATGTTCATTATTAAGGAAGCGGTAGTGTCCCGTAATGGAATGAACAATTAGTTTTTGTAATAAATACAGTCCTACGTACAAGATTATTATTGGCAAATCATTTATTGATAACTCGTGCTTATAATACATTTATAATTTAACCAACACACCACAAGTATACATTTATATATATCACACTAATTTCGTCATGAAAAAGGAATTTTTTTTCTCATCATTGCATATTATATTGTTATTTTCCATTTATCAAAATAATTGTACATAGATGTACCGTGATACATTATGACGATTTTAACGCTCTTGGCCGATAAACTGTTCTCATCGATAAATGAAAATCCACGATTAAACTTTTTAATTCACTAATTCAGGGATCATTTTGGGTACCTGTATCATATTCGAAAGATTAAAAAAAATGAAAGATTCTGAATTTTTTAGGCACTGTCAAGATTTTCAGGTTAATATTTCTTACAAAGACTCAACAAATATTGATGCTGTAGATTTTAAGGACGGTATTATTATATTTCGTAATATTTTAGAAGAAAATGCAACAGCGCTCTGAACACACCATATTCTTAAAAAAATTATATGCGTCATTTCCTAACCTTAACTCGTATATAGCTTTTTGAGTTTTACTTACCATTTCTATTACTTCAGCGGTTAAGATCATTCTCTAAATTAAGATAATAACAAAATTACCACCATAGTACCATATTTCAAGGAAGATTATTTGGTTTATCGTTAATTGCTTTTGAAATGGATTTGAAGCTGAAACATTTTCTCACGGCGAAATTATTAATAGACTTTCAGCCAAAAAAGCTAGAAAAAAAGTGTTTGAGAAGTTTGAGATTGCGAATGAATATATACATAGTAAATTTCCAAGATTTAACAAGTCATCAACAAAAGCACAAGTACAGCGAAATGCACGGTAGTTGATATGAATATAATTTAGCATATGGAGTGTAATAAGTTATTATTAATAGCACATGACAATGAGTTTAACATGCTTTACTTTTAGTTAATTATAAAATATATGTAGGAAAAGTCTCTTAGAATTTACTTATCATAAATTTGAGGTAATAAAATATAATTAGTTAGGTATTTAAATATTCAATAGCTTTTAGTTAATTATAAAATATATGTAGGAAAAGTGTCTTAGAATTTACTTATCATAAATTTGAGGTAATAAAATATAATTAGTTAGGTACTTCAATATTCAATAGCTTTTAGTTTTCTTTAATTTATGTTTTTGAAAACAATTCAAAGATGGTATAGAAGTGGGCGGGTAGGTAATGAAATATATATTATGCATCATGGTTTATACATTTTCACCATCACGTGAGTGTGTGTATTTGCGCATGTGCTTGTGTGTGTGTGCGTGTAAGCTGTAAGTGAAAAAATTCGCCACGGAACGCGCTTAGAATCCGCGTTACACAATGCCATCCCTATTTCACCAAACCATGTTACTCTGTTCATCTTGTCACTCCTCGTGTCGAAGGTGGAAATTTGTACGATATAGTGTGTATCGGAATACTTTTCGGCGGTCGTGTCAGGATACGTGTTATCGGGTTATTCGATAGGATAATTGCAAGCAGTGATACGTAGAAGAAAAGTGATTTTTTTTTTCGATTACGCGACGGATACTTCGGTTAATGTGTAATGAGTTTTGCAGTGATACACGTGTATTATTTAGTTTTTATTGTGAGCCCGAGAGTTAGAAAATATGTGTTCAAAAAGTCTAACTGTCGAGGGGAAAACACTACTGATAACAAGCTACTATACACACGGATTGTTATTTCACAATGATTTGAATATTATTTACAAAACAAATACACTTTATATTGTTCATTGTTTATCTTCCAGTAACAATATGTTGGATTGATATTGAATTGGAGGCTAAATGACAACCGAAAAACAAAATAAAAATGAAATAGTAGATGTGAACAGAACGATCAAGTATAATATCAAGAGTGAACATTTTTCTACAATTATTTCCTGGTTTGAAAAACATTTTGAAAGACATTCCCCGAATAGACTTTGACGTAAAATTGTTAGATATCGTACATCATGAACTATTTTTACTGACTTTTATTTATAATTTATTATTTTTATTGTTCACATTATATTTAAAGTTTAAAGTTTTCGTTAACATAGTAATACAGAAGTATCTAAGAATTATGTTATATTAGATTTAATAAATATTATATTATTGATATATGAAAGTTTTAATAAATTGAACTAAACATATGTTACTAAAATGCATAGTGTTGTTTCAGGAAAACAATCAATTTTTTAAGCTCTTCTGGTAAAAATAAAATTTGTTTTCAATCAATTTTCTAGAACGATAAAAATAATATGAAAAAAATATTTGAATCTAAATAAAAAAAGCATGCATTCTAGACCAATTGAATGTTGATAGTAAAACATTGAATTATTGATGTATTGAAATCAATTTAAAAGTAGGGACCAAAGCACATAAGCGCTGTTTCATTGTGAAAACGATTTAAATATAAATAATATATTTAATACATTCAATAAACAACTTTTAGATTTATCGTGAAACATTGAATTTGAATTATTTCGTAAAAAGTATTTATTCAAACTAATGTGCAGCATACTTTTCTATGGTTATTAATTATTATATGACTAAAATAGATATTTAAAAGTAATTATATATTTAATACAATTAAATGTTTTGCAGTGCAACAGAAAAGACTACAGTTGTGGAGTACAAAAATGATACGAAAAAAACTTCATATTTCTGTCTTAAAAATTGGAATTTTAAATGTTACCAGTCATCAGACTATAAAATTCCAGTAAATATAGAAAAAGTAAGCTTTACTAAATTATTGATTTCCCGCAAACTAAATTCAAGTCTAATTATTTATGCGTATTATATAGATAGTAACGATTTTTAGTAATAACTAAAAAAAAAAAGGTAAATTTTATAAAAGTGTAGTGAGACCAACTATGCTGTATGGTTCAGAGTGTTGGGCGGTTAACAGGAGAATAGAACAAAGTATGAGTGTCGCGGAAATGAGAATGCTTAGATGGTTGAGTGGAGTGACAAGAGAAGATAGAATAAGGAATGAATACATGAGAGGTAGTGTTGGTGTAGCACCAATTGTGGACAAGATGAGAGAAAATAGGCTGAGATGGTTTGGGCATGTGATGAGGCGAGAGGAAACGAATGCAGTAAGAGTGGTTATGAAGATGGACGTTGAAGGGAAAAGAGGAAGAGGAAGACCAAAAAAGAGATGGTTGGAGACTTTGGAGAATGACATGAGGGCTGTCGGTGTGTGCAGAGGAGATGTGATTGACCGAGTAAAGTGGAGGTGTAGGACAAGGGCGGCTGACCCCAAATAGTTGGGAGGAAGGCGAAGTAGAAGAAGAAGAAGAGATTTTTAGTAATAACAAAGAACTAATAAGTAATGCAATGTTGTATAATATTATTATTGGTTTTTATCACATATTTAAATATTTTTCAATACTATACCTAGAATGATAATTATACAATTATCTATTTCTATTCCATATTAAAATCTTATTAGAATAGGAAATCGAGGCATCAAAATCTAAGATAACTAATAGGTTTTCTACGAGAGGGAAACAGTAATGTAGTAAAATATTATGAATCGGATGAGAGAGATCATGATGGCGAGAAAGAATTGAATTACATTTGGAACGAAACAGAAGAAAATTTAAGGTAATGTGATTGGTACCATTTTTACATACAATTCGATGTCGTGTGAGGAACATCAGACAGATGAATCAACAAAGAGATAGGGAGAGAACGAACTGGAAAGAAATTGTAACCCAAGCATAAGCGTGAGAAGTATATAATATAATGTGCTTAAGGAGGTAGAGATAAGGAACTAGGGGTAGGATTAAGAGTGGTTATAGCCGGTATTAAAATACTCCGAGTGAAAATTTCTAGATAAAGAGGCATATGTATCCGCAGACTTTAATCGCAGATGCAACATACAAAATAAAGCGACACATTTTTGAATAATCGATCAAATAAATATTGAGACTCCAAAATTATCGATTAAATGATGATTGAAAGGTTGTATAATTGTCATTGCAGCGGTCAAAATAATATAATTATTTATGTATTTACATTTGACAAATAGAAATGAGAATTGATAAATGAGGTTTATAGTTTATACTATCGATGTACAGCTTATTGTATAATTTCTGTTTGTTCTATGTAGATTCAAAAATGATCTTAAACGAGTTTGGTAATTTTGACTAAGTACTATATGTTATAGCTAAAATTAAACAAATTATCTAATAACAATATGGGTTCAGATCAATTTTATCTACTTATATTAAATAATGAATTGACCTAGCATGTCAATTTACTGTGACTAAGTGGTTATAACCTGCACCGTCGCATCTCACATGTCATTAATCAACCACAAAAAATGAGGCAGATTAATATTTTACTGTATACCAAGCCAAAGAGAGGATCTCAATTAAGACGTTTCGATGTTCGATATTTGTGTACAATAAGTTAAGCGAGTCAAGCTTGGGGCCGTTCTTCGGTTCTGTTTTTATAGTTTGCATACATATTTAAAAACATCTGTTTCAGAGTTCCACCCTCCCCCAATCAATGTCGGATAAGTTTATGTAGTTCACCTTCTTAACTTGTATTTTAACACAAAGTTAAATTGGCATAATAAACTATGCGTTCTTCGAAATTTCAGAACGTAGCGAGTTTGTTGTGTTCATGTACTTGCATATAGTTGTTAAAATTTCGCCTTTAGGCGGATTTTGTGTAACTTTTTGATGTTGGCCCAAACCGATACACAGTAATGTGAAAACTTTGTGGTACATGTAAAACAAATTATATAGTTTACGTTGGATAATATCCTTGGAAGTGTTGAATTTCACTATTTTCGTTTGGGATTATAACTCCGATTACGGCGACATGGCGGGAATGACAATAAAGTTTTCAGATTTAACGTGCGATCACGCGAAGACTGCAATTAATCATACTTCGCTAATAAATGAAAATTATAACCGGAGACTTTGCGGTGCTGCGTTCTATTGGGCTTTTAGCATTAGAAAAACGGTGTGGGTACCCAGTATTATAATGTAGTGCGTACACATACAAATACGATCCGATCCGAGCGTCTTACTTGTTTAATACGTGTAAAAACACGTTATTATAAGTTTGAAGTCTGCACTCAAAGTATACAGCTTGATACATAAATTTAAATTATAAAATTCGAAATTCTTAACCCACAAAGTTCGTGTGATCCAGAGTGAATGTACTCTATGGCGCCATCGTAAAATCGATGCCGACGAATTCGTTCGATTTATCAAAGTTCATAATTTTCGAATTTAATCATTAACTCTTGTGACGAGTTGAATTAAGAAAATCGCATTTCCATCATCCTATTACGGCCATAAAATCGTAACGTGTTATCATTAAACGTAACATATTTCTTACTATTTCGAATTATATTGTGAAAATATTCGAGTTTTGGGCAAAATTTAAAAAAAGTCAAAAAAAAGAAACCTATATTATTAAAACGCTCTCTAATCGATAAAATAACATTAACAACACTGATTATCCATCACAGTATTATGAAAACTCTCGTCTGCTGAGAAAATGTTGCGACGGTTACGAGCCAACACCGGACGGAACACACTGTCGGGCGATTTGTTCGTTTCCCTGCATATGGGGCGAATGCGTCGCACCGGGAGTGTGCAAGTGTAATTCGTATTACGAGGGAAAGTACTGCAACATCAGTAAATTGAAACGTAGTAGGTATACAGACTACTATCATGGCACTACTGTATTCGTGACTTAATTGGAATAATTTGTTATTTGATTTAAGAGTGTCCTCTTGGAAAATACGGAGTTGATTGTTCACAGAATTGTCACTGTCAGAACGGGGTCTGCGATCCACTCGAAGGTATAGATATGAATGAAAATAGTATAAATAGTAGTATATAGTATATATACTATTATACTACAATAGTATATAGTAAATACAGTTTAAAAATAGAATATAAATAAAGCCGCACATTATAGTCTATTAAAGTACGTGTTCGTTGTCATAAACGATATGAAGTTATTGATTTTTTAATACTATACATCTAATAATATTAGTAGTATTGTTAAAATTTTATCTGTCTCAATGAGCGAAGTATTCGATTTAATTGTTTTGTGTATCGAATCTATTAAATTGGATAGGAACAATTTGATTTAATTTCGCGGTGCCATCGATTTCAAGACAACTTTATTGGAATATCCCGTGAGGTGGACGAAATAAAAATTACTTATTTTAATAGTTTTTAATTTAATTTTTAATTTTTACATGTAAAATTTAATTACATAATTAATACATTTAATGATCTCTGACCGTAGTAGAGCATTAGTAAATCGTATGGAAACCATTTTCAATTATTAACTTTAGATGATCAATTGTATTTTGTTTAGGTTATTGTTATTGTGCACCGGGATTCATTGGAAGATCTTGCGAAGTATTATGTCCACCAGACTTGTATGGTTTAAAGTGCAAAAACAAATGCAACTGTCAAAATAATGAAATGTGCGACCCCATTGACGGTATACGTATACCTGTCTTATATTTACACATTAGCTTATGTTGAATGATTATGTTCATATTTAAAATAAATATTATAAACCCGAAACTATCCATGGATATATTTTTCAGGCCGTTGTACATCATTGATTAGAGACAAATCATATGAAACTCGTACTATTAAACCTTTTTGTCTAGCAGGATTTTATGGTAATAACTGTGAAGAAGTATGTACTTGTAAAAATGGTGGTGTATGTGATCCAGGAAATGGTGAGTGATTCATATTAAAATCCGTGTAAGAGTATTTTTTTTTCTCGAAGTTCATTCGAGTATAACCTATCTAGAAAATATCGATACATTTTCGATATCGATTCGGTTTTACTAATCGATTCGCAATCTTTTGTACCAGAAGAGTACCTATCATATGACATATCGTCGTACATCGTACGTCGTACATTTTGAAAATGTTAACAGTTTTTTTTTTTCGTTTATCGAAAAATGAATTTATTATTCAGATGATGAGTGAGATTTTCACGTATATCATCTATCAGCTTTCAACGTACCATACGTTTAAAATGCCAGTTTTAGAAGATTCTGTAATTGAGATAATATTTTACGTAAAAGTGTAAAATTAAAATATGTAATAAACATTATAATGGCGCTTTACTGAATTGAAACCGATCATTTTCCACGAATTTCAAATTACGAACAGGAATATAATTTGTCCACCGTCCACGAAACCGACGACTCTTTGCAGTATAATATGCGAGTAGGCCCACTAAATGTTACTTTATGACGAAATGAATTGTAGACGTAGTCGTTTAAACGTTATGCCGGCAGTATACATTCACCGAGACGAGACTTTCAAAAATAATTTAGGTTTGACGAGGAAGCGCGAGTGCACGCGGTACATTCTCGCCTCTCGGCTTCGGGCTCCGGCCTCGGCGACTCGGCTACAGTGACTACAGTCACTCGCACTTTTATGTTCAGTACTCCAGTTTTTATTTTTGAACGAAAATTGACGTTGTTGAGGTTACTGCTGCTACAGCGTATTGTGCATTTGCGTACTGTTTTGGTATAACTCCAAAAACTTCAACGTAAATTCATTGGACCAGTCACACATGACGAAAAGCACAACAATAAATAAAAACGACGAACATGTGAGGACGTACGAGTAAGAACTAGTTGCTCTTGTGCTAGCGACTTGAATGGCCTCGTGTCCTTTGACTCAACCACAAAAAACTGCCTTCCGATCGAGTGCCGTCGTGGCGAGGCGAGGCAAGGCGAAGTGACACGAGCGCGTCTGCTTCACTTTCGCACACGGCTGCTCTCGCAAAGTCTTGGCGAATGTGTACTACCGGCATTTAAAGTATTATATTGTTACTAAGGCCCAGATTTATGTGCAATAAAAATAAATGAATGATCATAGTTCTATAAAGTTGACATATACGAAATGTTTGTTCGTCATTTGTTAGTCGAGTCTCGTGTCATTTCATTTAAATTTAGCGTCTATGTATAGGGATAGCATTTATTTAAATAGAACGCTGGTAGAGGTATCATTATTGTATTGCATACTACCTAGTATTAATTTTGAAACCTGATAATCTTATGTAGTTATCTTCCAGGAACTTGTTTTTGTCAACCAGGATTCACTGGAGCAGATTGCGAGTTGTATTGTCCAACGGGTTATTATGGCTATAAATGTCAAAATAAATGCAAATGTGAAAATAATGCAGCATGCGATCCAGTAAATGGTGAAATTACTTATAATAATTTTCAAAATAACCATTTTACATCTCGTGTTACATTTATAATGAATATTTTTACGGAGGATAAGCAAAATAAAATCGTCATAACATTCTTGTTCTCTAGGTATGTGCTTTTGTCAACCAGGATTTTTTGGACAGTACTGCTCGTATCCTTGCCCAACTGGATTTTATGGTTATCATTGTTTTTATAAATGTAACTGTAAAGATGGTACCGTATGTAACTCAATAAATGGTATGATATAATCTTATGTAGTATAATCTTATGCAAACATACAAATATTTCTATATTATTTTTTTATTCAATTTTTTTTTTTTTTTTTATGGAGGAAAAATTATTATAAAATACAATATCGATACGAAATTGTATTTTGTTTTATCCATTGTTTACTATACATGATTTTTACGTTAACGTAATTTATTACCTATATTTTTTAAAGGATCATGCGAATGTTTGGAAGGAGTTGATGATGCAAAAAACTGCACCAAGAATGCAGTTATAAATAATTCGACAACATACTTGGAAAATCCTGAGAAAAACTGCAATTGTAATTGGTACAAAGCCTATTCTTGCGATCCGTCAACCGGCAAATGCAAATGCAAACATACTATTGGAGGTTAGTAATATATTATGCATTAATTTAGTACGTGTTTCGGCTTTCTGTGAGGTGACAGGTGAGATAATGTGGGTTAGTAATGAATTATTCCGGCACACTTTAATATTATGAAAATTATTATTCTCATGCGAGGAAACAAAATCTTGTATCCAAAGCTTGAATGTAACCGAAGAATTTATGTTTATAATCTGAGCCTATTTATAATGTATTATACGTGACGTACGAAATAAGAATAGTGTAGCGAGGTACCCGCGAATCTGTATAAATTATAATGATATGTATATTTATAACATATGTGTACGAAGAAATGAATACACGTTTCTGTGTATTCTTACGAGATAATTTTGTCGAAACGAAATTGTTGTGCACGGACATATGGAAATGCTATTGGCATCGTGAAAAGACCATCGTAACTTTTTACGTTACGAGGGTGGTCCGTGTGAAATAATAATTTACTTGCAGCTGTTACATTATACATCTAACGAGTGACAAACGAGGTAAATCTGAATTGCGTATAGTATTTTTCGTTGAAAGCAACTTGATATCAGTTGTAATCAAATGTAATGTACAACAGTTTACTGCAGCTGGAATTCCGATGTTAGTAGTAGTACTATTTAGGTTTAAAGGTGTAATGTGAATCAATCGTATAAACAGAAGGAAACGAAGATAACCAACTGGTGTTATGAACATTTTTTTTGAATAATTAATATTATTGAGCATTTAGTGATAGTATTATGACGACGATAATTTATAAGAAATATAATCAGTCATACGGTGTATAATGAGCTAATATCACGAAGTTGATCCGGTTAGAAAAATAAACGTCTTTAGAACTTACTTAGCATATATTATTTTATGTTTACTTATCCGTTATCGTCGAGATCGACCAAGACGAGTAAATAAATTGTATTTGTTACGCCAAATCCACGAAATCATTGATTTCACAAATTTGACGTAACGTATAAAAGATTAATAATGATTTATGTTAATTTATGCGAAAACGCTATCATCGCCGAACGTTCTAACTCCATGTTCTGTTTTTGTTTCAGACGAATGTCATTGCAAACCTGGTTACACTGGATACGACTGTAAGACCCTTTGTCCACGAAACACGTACGGCATTAATTGCAAATACACCTGCAAATGTCGTAACGGGGCCCACTGCCGTCAATCGGACGGGGTTTGCTTGTGCAAAAAAGGATTTTATGGACCTTTGTGTTCGAAAGGTCAGTGGACAACCTTTTATTTCAGTCTTAATCTTGATGCTCATTTTATACATGACCATGACAATGCGCTTAATCTGCCCGTTATTGTAACGTTGACACGCATTACCAAACGATGTCATGATAAACATCATCATGTTTATCATGGTATTCTAGTGTTGTCTAAACTACAATGAAACGTTTATTATTGATCATAATCATTAAATGTCATCACTGGAACTCAGATGTTTATGTACTTAGAATGACTATAATATGTACGCATTTATACGTTAAATAATTGTGAAATATGCATTCAAAATATGCACAAAACAAACACCATATAATGCAGAGTAAAATTTATAATATATTTTGCATTAAAAATTAAGAATATATTATGATTTATAAGTATTTATTTTTTTTTATAGGCTGTTAAGTTTATGACTTTTTTTTTAATATTATTTAATAATTTCCAACATGAGCGTTACACTTCAATCAATTTGATCAAACTCGAATATAAAAATAGTAATTGGAATAAACACAATTATAGGGGTCTATAATTTATCATTTATCTACTGCTTAATTTTAATAATTTTTTATAAAAGTTCGAAAAATGTACTGTAGTATGCATTTAAATTCTTACAATCCCAAAAACATACACTTAAAATATACAAAAATATACAAAGTAAAAATAATATTGATTCAGTAGAACATTAAATTTTGTACTAGGTCCGTATTAAATTGGATTGATAGAAAAAATATGCAATTTCATAAATATCTTAGCTCTATCCATCGCAAAAATAACAAATATATAACACGTGCATTACTATTAAAATGAGGAGCATGTTGATCAAAGTCTTACCGAGCATGTAACCTACACGCAGAGTTGGATGAAATTTTATCTAGATGATTATTTAAATAACATTTTGTTCAAATAAATTATTATTCGAATGATGTTTTTCAATTATTCGAATAATCTGAAAGCATTATTATTTGAATAATACTCAACTATGATTATTCGATTAAAAAATTATTCGATTAAATTTCAAACATAGATATTTGAATAATTTTTGTTTATTTTATTTTGGTTAACATATGGTTGGTAATTAAAAACAGAAACATCTTATAATCAATAGTAGGCATTGTATTTTAAGTTACAGGATTGTGAATTATTTTATTATTCGAAAAATGTAAAAATATTTTAAATAAAACAAATATGTATCAATAGAAAAAATTAAGAATTAAATACGACACAAGTAATTAATTATAAGAATATCTTCAAAGTTTATGTAGTACAAAATAAAACCACATTTTCTATGTTTAGATATCATAAAATCAAACAGAAAACTTTTATAGCTACAGGAATACATCTACTTTATTATATTTTTGTGTAGAGTTTATAAATATAAGATACAACAAACGTACCTTAGTACCTAAATAGTATAATATATTATATTTGATATAAGCTACATGTCAATATTGTAGTGTACCGTGCGGCAATTTCTTATTTGAATAATCATAGTTGAAAATTATTCGAATAATTATAGTTAAAATGTATTCGAATAGTTAAAGTTAAAAAATCGTCGAATACATTTTTATTTAAATAAATGTAAAAAAATTAGTGCTCTTGATTTGATGTGGATAATACCTGGGTACCCGATTTTGTGGGTAGTCAACGTTTTCGGGTAGTGGATACCCATTACCCAAAATTGTCGGGAACCCAATGATTTTTTATATACGTAAACGGTTAAGATAAGTCTCAACTGCTAAGAGGTAATTAGTATTAAATTATACATTATTTAATTATTCGAATAAAAAAATATTAAAATATTTCCTCTTTTAAATTAATAAAATTACGTTTTAAAAATAAAATGTTTAGTAATTTATGTGAGTGATATTAGTAATATTATATTTCAATAATTAGTTTATTCAGGTATAATGCTGAATAATATGTTAAAAGCTATTATAAAGCCTGTATTTAAGTTTTTCTAGTAACGGATATAGTGTCCTTATTCGTTATATCTTATGTGTGGTTCAAACCCACCCCCAGAGCTAAAAAAAAAAGAAGAAAATTGTGTTTGTTTTTACACTGTACTCACGCGATGTACTCGTGCTCCTAATTTTTTTTGGAACACGTCTGTTGTGAAAATCAATTTTAGTGTGATATCCCATCATTGTATTACATATCGTTTTACAAAAGTATACTTCATCAGTAAGAAGAAGAAGGAGAAGTGATTGATTATTAAAATATTGATCAACCGTTGAGTTCTTTCTCGACGATTGAGCCAGACTTGCAATCGTAGTGATTAATAGCCAATAATAATAAATCTATTCAGCAGAACTCTCTAACCAGAACATATTAATAAACGAAAACTAAATATCCAAATTGGAAGCTCTTTTATTTTTTAGTAGACCAAACATTACAAAACTCTGAGTATTACAAAGGACATAATTCAAAATAAAATTGATGAACTCGTTTCAAAGTTCATTCACATTCTCATCGAAGCAGATAATATTGTAACAGATTCAACCACCCAAACAACAAATAAATATTTCCTTGATGGAATTAGGAATATAAAACATATATAAAAATAAAAAAAAACACTGAACCGTTTCATCAAATGAAAACACTGACAAATACTTAGAAATTCAAAATTTAGTCTTGTCAGTACAATACGAGTGTTATATCGTCCAATGGTATAACTATTACGTCGGATAAAAAACTATTTAAAGTTTAAATCTGAACGAAAATACCAAAATGAAATTCATTATCAACGTCAGTGTTTTGCCATCGGTATGCTTTTCTTGTACCAAAACTTTCTTTTTATATGACGCTAATGAAATGGAAGTTGTAAGCTCGTTTTTGACAGATTTCAGTCTAATAATTACTTAAGAAACTTAAAAGATAATATTCAAAATCAGGCGCGGATTCAGGGAGAGGGGCTATGGGTGCTCGGGCATCCCCTGTCGTCTTAGCCACCGAAAAAATAAATTTATATTATAAATTATATAATTTGTTATTTTTTAAATGAAAATAATAATAATAATATCGGTGCTTTTCGTTATCGTCAATATTATTATTATTATACCAGTTACCACCTGCACCGCAGAAAGAACATTTTTCTCACTTCGACGAACAAAAACATATTTAAGATCAACAATAGAAGAAGATAAATTAAATGAATTTATGCTTAATATTCATAGGAATATTAAAATTACTCCAGAGGAAGTTATCAAAGAATTCAGTAAAAAATACTCAAGAAAATTACAGTTACAATATATGTAAGAAATTAAGGTTATTTTCAAGTTTATATTTAATAAATACTGATGTATGAAAAATAGTTAGTACCAATAAATCAAATACAAAATAATAATTCAAATAAATAGAAAGGTGTAACAATTTTTTTTTTTTTGAGCTCCCCCTGTTAAAATTTTCTGGATCCGCGCCTGTTCAAAACCAAAATATACAATTATCTATATATATAAAAATGGAGACAAAAAATTTGAAATTGCATCAGTTGAGAACGGCTGGGCCGATTATCTTGATTTTTTTTTTAAATGATAGAGAATGTCGTGGAGCGGGTTAATAGGGTATATATATGGACCTAACTCCACCCCCGGGAGGTGGTCAAACAGGAATTTTGAGATTTACGATAGAAATTGTTGTTTTTGTTTATAAATGGTTGCTATGGGGGTTATAAGATTTGAGAATAATATTTATTTATTAGTGGTTAATATAATGAATTACCCGACGTTGCAAGGTAACCAAAAAAAAAAAAACATAAATAAGTACTTTGAATATTTTCTATTTGTTTGTGTCATTAAAAATGCCAAGAAAACGCCAGAATTCCAATTTTTGTCGTAGAACAAATGCAGCTACAAACATGAGAAATAGAAGAGCGCAAAGAACAAACGAACAATGCCAATCCGATAATGCGAATGATTCGTAGTTGACTCACGCAGAGCAAATGACCAACAACGCCAACAGGTACATCGAACATTTATATCTGATTCATTCCTGCGTCTAGCATTCCAGTATGAGCCGGATATTGAATATTATGCTCATTCAAAAGTAGTAATTTGTGCTATGGACAAGGAATGCCCACACTGCCATGCTCTCAAATTCAAAAATGAGCCAGTCGGCGGGATGTGTTGCGCGTCAGGAAAGGTGTAACTACCTGAAATTGGAACACCACCTTAACCATTGAACAGTTTACTTATCGGTACAGATCCAGATTATAACGTGTTCCTGAAGTCAATTAGAACATTCAATTCATGTTTTCAAATGACATCGTCCGGAGCAACAGAAATAGTTCGAAAAACTAATGCAAACAGTCAACAATACAATTCTTCACTACGGATTTTAGTACGTTAAGGTTAGGTTAGGATAATGTATTAATTGATTATATTAATCCACCGTATTATGTCAAACTTGGTATAACTTTGATACTTTATTAGATTTAAATCATACACTAAAGTACGCACAAAGAGCACTAGGTCCGCGATCTACCGCAGAATTTTTATTCCGGAGAGAAAACTTAAGATAAATCTAAAACATCATCCACCGAATATTAAATAACGAATTGAACAAAGTTAGATTCATATAGAGTTGGTATATTTAACGAGCAACGAAGTGCACGGGATCAGCTAGTATAATATAATATTTGAGGTTAAACATTATTTGTTTAATTTTATTCTGTTGTTTATTTACAATTTGTTTTTATTCCATATAATATTTCAATGAAAACAATGTAGTTTTTAATATTTTAATCACAAAAACATTTACTTTCTCAATCGTTGGTGCCAATTAGGGTATTGCATTTTTAAACAGACACGTTAAACATGAGAAACAACTTCACTCTATACTGAAATTACTTATTATACCAGAGTAATGGAAAATTCGTCATTATTATAAATAAGTTTTTGCAACGCTAACAATGATTATAATAAACACTAGAATTCGCATTGAAATCGCTGATTAATTTTGTTCTTGAGGCGTTTCGTTTGTAATATTCCGTGAATATATTACACTGAACACAATTCGGAATTTATTATAGCTCATTTTTGGTTTTATTAACAATGTAGGTATTAAGTATGACTGTTTATTTTCTCATTGGTATTTATTTTTTTGCAATGCCTTTCTCTCCTTCAATGACGAACTGATGAAAAAAATACTAGAATAAAAAGGTTCCTAAACTCTAAGATGAATGATTAACGTCTAAAATAAGTAGTAACAATAAATGCTATGCTTAACAAATGAAACCAAATAGCATACTTCAAATCATCCCTTCTACGATATATGTCCGTCATCAATCAATAGTAAAATATAGTCATCGTCCGTATTTTAAAGTGCTATGTGTGGGCTTTCAAGACATACATAAAAGATACTACTAGTAAAGAATTTCTTTGCTTTATTTTTATTGTGGTTTTGAAGAATAAAATATTTGTAATGAAGTATTTTCTATTATTTATTTTCTATTGAGGTTTGGATATCTATGATAACCATAGATAATAAAAATACATATTTGTTTATATTAATTATATTATATATCATAGAGTAGTGTTTTTATAATTTGGAGGTATTTTGTACCTCTGAACGCTTTGATTTTATTTCATAAAGAAGATTAACATACGTTATTAATGTTGATGTAACATTTTGCCAGAAAATTGTTATACTTTTTTTTTTTAGAATAAATGTATATTATTCCATGGCTTTCTCTAAAAGTATATGGTTTGTTGGTGACTAGATATATGTTAGTTTTTATTTCAAGAATAAACAATGCCAGAGATTACAATTCCCTGTGACACTCACTCTTTATTATTACTATTTTTTTTTCGCTTACGCAGTTTTGAAATAAAAGGCATTCGGTTTTCAATGGACAGTGTTGTTAGTCGAAAAATATCAAAGACAAACAAATCATTTTATCGGATGTTTAAAATACGCGATTTGTTTGACGAATATTCGGAATAATTAATTCCCTTCGAATTTATTACTGCGTTGAAAAACCGAAAAATCTCAAACGAGCACTCGTGTAATAATATAATACATTACGGTTGAGTTTTCTAGAATTTGTTATAGGCGATTCATAATTCTATATTTCAGACTTAGTTCGTGTCATGCACTTGCATCGGAGACTGCGCAGAACTACTGATAGGTGAAAAAAGAAAAGTAAATTTTTAACGACGGCGCAATGTATCATTATAGTCTGCGGCGACGATGAAGAAATCCTTGCCTCTACACGTCTTGCAAAAATGTATTATACTGACAAAAAACGTAGTGTAACCCGACTTTACGTCCAACGGAATGACATCGTTTGTTTTTCCTATCCGTTCGAATACTCGTGAGTCGTGTATCTTAATGCGTATTTACACACTTGACAGCGATTGTCAACGATGATATAATACTTTATACGACGTAAACAATATGCATTTACGGATGTAAACATAATTGTTATAATATTGGCCACGGAAATAATAAAATTTGGTTATCGAGGCTGCTGCATTGACGAATCCGATAGCCTCAAAGGATACAGTGTCTCGCTGTCAAACCCCGTCAAATACTAAGACTTCTCATTAGAAATCTCATCGTGTCTTTTTCGGTTATTATTTTTAACTACTATACTTTCGCAATTAAAACGACGTAATACATGATAGTTCTAATCACGACTATGTCTAATGCATTCTACTCAGTCTAATCATGGCTGTAGTGTAGTTTCAAAATCTTGTTGGCGTTTAAAATGTATTCAATTTACGCGATTTAAAACATCGATTCGGTAAAAATGATTGGTAATTGATGAGCAATAATTGTCACTGTTGAAGCTATATTGTAAAATAACGCTCCAATACCTGAAAACTGTTAAACTATAAATCAAAATTTCTGAATTTATGCAAATAAAAAACCAAGTGGAGGATCGGGGTATGAAAATGTTTCACTTCTTTGACCACCTGAACCGAATGCATCTGTATTGTAATAAATTTCGTTAACTTAGACTTTACTAGCCTTTGAAAAGCAAAAAAAAAAAAGTACGTATGTGTGACAGTGAATTATAAGAAACAATGATTCGAGGATCGACTCGAAGTAACGGTACCACATGTGTACAGGAAGTGACTGAGGTGGAGGAGAATTTATACGACGCGTTAAATGTCAAAAGCGACGGGCCGGTGACAGTTTTTCAGGATATTTGACGTCCACGACTACCAGGGCCTGATGGGGCGTGAGTCATGTAATGCAGTTTTTGCGAGAACCGAAATACTTATACTATGCACATAGCTTTACGGTACAAGTGCGAACCACTAAACCTCATTCGATTTCGGTTAGTAAATTTATATGCAGGATTTAATTTAAAGTTTCCTGTGTAATTAATGTAATCGTATCTTCTTTTTCTTTTTTTTTTGTAGCTCACATTCTTATATCTAATTATCTTGTTATAAAATTAAAATAATAAATTTTTAATTTAATTTTAAGATGGCAAATTAAATGGATTTATTTTCTGGACATATTAATACCTCAAATTTTTAATTTTCAGAAAGATATTATTATTTCGTGTAATTTATGTTATAGTATTTGTCCCGGAATTAATTTCTTCGAAATTCAAGACTGTTAAAATCTGGACTTTGATTTCATTCGTCAGATTACTCTTATGCGCACCTATCTTCATCACGCTTTAAAGTTTACACCATCCCACCGAACGAACTGTTTGTTGTAGTTGTTTTGCTATACATCGTTTTCTACGCATAGGACGTGAACGGGAAATTTAAACACGTACATGTCCCCAACCCCACCCATTTTCAATTTTCAACTTTTTCCAACGCCAATATTTAGTGCTTAATTCCTGCCAATTCCTGCCACCATTCCAGAATTCCTGCTCAACTCCCGCTCCCGCAAAAATCAAAAAACTATGGGTGGGGCTGGAGAAACGTGTTCCCAGCCCCACCCATGGTTAGAAATTTTTTCCAACCAAATGTATTTCGAGACTCCCGACTTAATTCAAATACCGTTATAACTGTTTTAAGTTCGGCAGTCATTATAAAATTTATAAAAAAAATATGAATTTTTAATTAATTAGTCTTTTTTTCTATTCGAATTAGATTTCATATAAATTAAAGATTTTTTTTCAAATTAAATATTTATTTTAATTACATTTTTTAAACATTTTAATTTTTTTTATTGATATATCAGTTTTTATTCAGTAATTATATAAATAAAAAAATATTTTATAAAAAAAGCACAAACAAATATTTCAGATCGCCTTTGAGCACTCCGGATACCTATGGCATTAATAATCGCGTCTTACCACTTATGTACTACTAATGTACCTGTTAGTTCATCAGCATTTTAAACTTCCAGCACCAACCTATGAATATAGTTGCCTTAACCCTCCATATAGACTGCAGGGCAATGAAATACTTTCTATAACTTTTATATAAAAAATTGACTCTGCGTTATGTGTATGATATTATGTACTCGTATACAATGCATTCAAACGAGGTTTATGAATACATATGGTAAATTATTATACATACTATTACATAGGTATGACAAAAATTATGTTAGAATTATTTTTTAAACTGTTGTAACATTATAAGATTCCAATGTTTGGAAAATGAATAATATATATATATATATATATTTATACATATATTTTTATATACATATATAATTATACATATAAATATTTTCTATATTAGGTATCGTAAAGTCTTATTTCTAAATAATTGTAAGCGATGAAAATAAATGATTTCTATATATTATCATTCTTTTACAATAAATACAAGTCGGGAGTCTCGAAATACATTTGGTTGGAAAAAATTTCTAACTATGGGTGGGGCTGGGGACACGTGTCTCCAGCCCCACCCATAGTTTTTTAATTTTTGCGGGGGCGGGAGTTGAGCAGGAATTCTGGAAATGGTGGCAGGAATTGGCAGGAATTAAGCACTAAATATTGGCGTTGGAAAAAGTTGAAAAAGTCAATTTCCGACCATGGGTGGGGCTGGGGACACGTGTCTCCAGCCCCACCCATAGTTTTTTGATTTTTGCGGGGGCGGGAGTTGAGCAGGAATTCTGGAAATGGTGGCAGGAATTGGCAGGAATTAAGCACTAAATATTGGCGTTGGAAAAAGTTGAAAATTGAAAATGGGTGGGGTTGGGGACATGTACGTAATTTAAACACGTGGGCTTACTGGGATGATAAAAAAAAAAAATGTTCTTATATTCATTTCGACGTGTATAATATTATCACAGTCTTTTAGCACCTCCAGTCTCTCCGGAGTTCATATTAAGATGTAATATTTCGACGCTAATTCTATAAACTTTTGGCATTAGCTTTTATTCTATTTCCATTTTGTAGCCGCGAAAGGAAATCAATTAAGCATAAGTACGTTTGTGTTAAAATAAAACAACCTATATTAGATAGTGTAGTGTTATGCCATGTAAGGTTGATCGTCTTATATTGTTATTTTCTTAATTTTCCGTTTGGCGTAAAGTTAAATAATGTTAATAATAAACCATGTACAATTGTTACATATTCTTATCATTATAAATTTTAATAAAAGTAGATAATAATAATATATTAGTCAAATATAAGCACAATTACATTAGAATTTTAAAATATTACATAATTGCATTTTATAATATGTCCATTTTATTCAACTATTTCAAAGTATAAAACAAGTATAGGTCAAATATTGTCTCGTTAGAATTTTGAAAACAACCATATCGTCATTTTTAAATATTTAAAAATGTCAAAAAAAATACAGTATATGCTTCCTACCGTTATCGACGATTATCGACAATTACCGAAGATTATCGGTGTATACATTATAAATGTCATTGTCTTTTATACATACCACAAAATTTAAAAATTAAAACCAATGGTTTCCAAACTTTTTTTGGTTGAAATAGCTTTTGGCGGACACGGGAATCGTAACTTTTCCGTTTTTGGCGGAAATGGTCAATATTTTTTTAGTGGAAACGGGTAACTCCTGTTACTCCATCCTATGAGAATTTAATACTTCAATCTCTTGAACCTCTCGTTATCAGACGGTTTATCACAATAATCTTGAAAACTAATGGCCTACAGTAACAGAATACACATGACCAATTTATAAGTATTTAAACTAGTTAAGAAAAAATAATTACTCTAACACTAGCATTAGTTTTAGTATCATGAAAGGCATGAATATTACAGTCCACTGTGTCATGAACATTTGACGGAATCGGAATAATTAAAATATTTTTTGACGCGTTCACTAGATTTTGTATCCATTTATTTCGATAATCGAAATACTACCCGGACATAATTGGGTGAACGATAATTCTATCTATTCATTTTTTTTCATTTAAAAATCATATCGTGTAATGATTCTAATACAGATCGTAGCGCGCGAATCATACAATAATTATGTCATACGAGTATAAAGTATACGACGTAAATTTACAAATACTATACAATTTCCGTACCGTGACGTATGATTGACTGTAACATACGATTTGACTATAATACATTGTCATTGTTTATTGGTGTATGATGTTGCGATTCGCAGTGATTCGATTTCTTTACGATAATCGATAGGACATTAAAAACCGACACGTCGTTGAGCGCATACATGGACGTTTAAATATATATTAAACAATAACGACGATTCGGATAATATTACAACTAGAAACTTTTCTTTTCGTTTCAAAACTAAAAGTTTCTTTTATTATAATCTCATATTACCTATTTAGTTAATATATTCTTTACTGCATTAATTTAAATTAATTTGTATCTTCCGTTTATTTTTATATAGCTTGTCCTCAAAACTACTACGGAAAAATGTGTTTGAACAAGTGCAACTGCGATAAATCCACGGAAATTTGTGATCCTGTATATGGATGTATCCTCAACACTAATATCACACGTAAATATTATCACATTAATTGTTTATACACAAAAATAATGCGATTATAATGTGAAAACTGTAATCTATATGCCTATTATAATAATTATCGTTACATTTTAGTTTCATTTACACTGGGTTTTAAGAAATATTTTTTATACGAATTTGTTTACTACTTGATCATACAATTATTCATATGTATACTGCACTACCGATCTGTTCATTTTCAAAAATTTAAATCAAAATTTAAATAACTGTAAATAATTTTTGGGCAATTTTATCATCTCATAATATTGACTTTTTCATTTTTAACAAAAGTAAAACAAAATACCATTTGCTAATGTATACGTTAAACTACTATGTATATCGTATTATTTTACACACGTTACACGCAACTCATTGTAAATATTATTTGTCTGTTTCACGATCAACTTATGAAGGAATCACTGGGCTTCAGTTGAAAATCAACGACGAACAAAAAATTTGGATTTTTAAAATGTCGTTTATTTTAGACGTATTATCCTTGTCAATAGTAATCATACTGCTGTTGTTCCTGGGACTGCCGAGCTACTATTTTTACTTTAATCGTCATCCAATGCAAGGTACGTGTTAGGTTTAATACGAACCATAAAGGACGCGTATGTCCACGCGTGTGCTACCGTAAGGACATCCGCGGACGGACTTAGACTAATTCGAATGTTCTTTCTTCGACCGTACATTCGAGTTGTGACTGAAGTTCTTTTACGGAAAACGAAATTATCACGAACGCATTCGCGAATCGGTTTAAACGTTGAAATCGTTTGTTGATGTACAGTGTTAGTGGAAGAGCCCGCGGATAAGGTGAAAAAATGCGATTTCTATCAGTCGCGGGATCCCGTCATCGTGGGCGCGGGGCTGAACGCTGGCATCGCGATGATCAGCGATCAAACGAGAAGCGCCCGGCCGTGGAACCTGAGGCAGTCGCCGATATCGTACGCGAAGGATGTGTTCTACGCAGAGTGCGGCAATCGCGAACGATTCGATTCTTATGGTACTAGCGGCGAGAACTTGTACTTGGAGATCGACGAAAGCGTTTTGGAACGCGCCGCAGGTATGTGTTCCGTGAGCAATGGTACGATATTAGACTTTCTGAAACGTTCACGTAGTAAACACGAAAAACAACTAATTCGCTCGAAATTCGAGGTGTGTAGATACGTGTGCACATGAGCGTACGGTTTTGACGGTCATTTTACATGCGATTCATCGCGTATTCAAACCTGACCTATGTGTTAGGACGTGGTATGAGACAGTCGCGGATCCAAGAGGGGGGCCTCCTCCAAAATCCCTAAAATAGGTTTAAAATATATTGGGTTTTCGATTATTGTCGTGGTTCAATACAACTACTAACTAGAGTAATATACAATGACGAAAAATAAAATAATATTATTTTATATTTATTGTGTATTGACTAGTGTGTTGATATGTTATAGCCACGGCAAGTCAATTTTTTACTTAAAAATAAATGCTTGAGAATATTTTTTTAATCCAATTTTTTATTTTATATATTCTTGAAGGCTATGGGCCAACATATTTTTTGTTGCTTTTACGTATTATGTTATAATTCAGGTAGGTTAAGCGTAAGTAAACAATTTATTTTGCGCCCCCTCCGTAAAAAAATTCTGGATCCGCCCCTGATATGAGACGTCTTTGGAAATTACGTCTAGGGCACTTGAAGTTGTGGATAACTAAACGTTATACCCATTAGAAATGTAATTGTGTCCTTATTTCAGTAAACGTTATTGCACACGTGCAAATTAAAATAACTCGGATTATGTTCAACGGTTTTGTTTCGCGATAAAAACTGCTGGAGGCTACGAGTGCATTAGGTACAATAACAAAAACATAATGATTGGTGCGTACATTTTGAACTCTTCACGTCTCGTGAACAGTATTATTTTCACATACATAATGATCGTACATGAGTTTTCATTTATAACTCTTCTACAAGATATCGAATTCAAAGTTTATGTTGCGATAACTTTACGCGTACCTAGGTCAGCTAAACAAAATACTTATAAAAAATAAATGTTTACACGTCTCATTGCGTCTCATGGTGTAAAATTACTTTAGATTTCGAGTGAAACAACGAATATATTGATCTTACCATAATGTTTGTTTCGTTTCTGTATCTTTGTATAATTTATTATTTTATTATTATTTTGTGTAATTTTTGTATGATTACGATGAGTTATAAAATTAAATTTTTGCTGATTCGGATATTTCAACAAATTATTTCGAATAAAAAACATTAATGAAATTACATCTCTTGGTTTCGTTTTCTTTAAATTGAACGAAGTTTATGCTAATAAGAGGTACTTTTATATTTTTGACTTACTCAAATTTTAGATTATTTTTTTTTTATCGTAAAAGTTAGAACATTTAAAGTTCAACCAACCTAACCGTAGGTTTTACGCACAAAGAGTGTATCATATTTGACTGGAACAAATAATTTCGCTAAATGCTTAAACACTCGGCGCATCATAATTTTGAACATTACGTCTAAGATGCCGGCCATGTTCGAATACGTGAATTCTATCAACATTTTGTTTACAGAAGAATCGTATGATCGTCTCGATTTCCTACGGCCCACGGGATCTTGGAAACCGCATTATCAGTGCACATTATTGCAACAAAACAGCATTACCAGTAGCTGCAGTAACCGATCGATGAACACAGAAAAAAACAAATAACGCGACGACTATTGTTTGTCTAATAATTCTACATTCATATTGTAATACATATTTAATGTAATTATTTTATTGTGTTGTTTTTATTATTGACGAAAAATGTTAGCCTAGACGCATAATGGTTATTTTAAATATATACTAATAATTATATTTGATATATTACAATAGTGTTGTACGGCACCTAAAGATTATCAAGTAATTGTTCATCTTTTACCGGTTCAAATAATACAGCGTAATTCTGTCCGGTTATTATGTATACATACTTTTAAAAATACGTTACGGAAGTCGACGGGTTAAAATAATTATTGTAAACAAGAATTAGTGATAGAGAACTATTACTTATCGTTGTGTATATTTCTTTTGTAAAAACCATTATTATTTTACCTATATTACTTATATAATAAGTTGCAACTTAAAACTTTTCATGCGATTTCACGTGTTCCGAGGACGCATAATTTTGTTTAAATTTCACTCGTTGTTTCCATAATATTAGTCATTTTGATAATTATAATCAAAAAATTAAACAATAATGTTATTAAGATGACAACCTGGTCTTATTAATCAAAGACAGGTTTGTGAAGGAAAGGTAAAATTGTACATTTTGATCGTATAAACTATTTATTATATTTATAAAATATATTTTATCATCGTAATAGCATTCTTTTGTTATAATAATAATACAATATTTCTTAAAAAATTATCAATTCCATACCTATAAATAAGGTGTTATGAAACTGATAAATTATCTATGAGGTCATTATTATTTAAAATTTTATCGAATTGAACTAGTTTATTCATTATCATTATTATTTTTTATTGAGTGCGTCTACACGTTTCCTTACACGTACACTCTTTATGTTTCGGCAGGTATTTTATCGTTCGCAAGTCTATTTTCCTCGGTGGCCACAGGTGACTCACTTTCTCCTACACCGGTGGCCGCGGAAGACTCCGAACGTTCGTTCGGTCGCGGTTTCTCGTTTTCGTTCCTCTTCTCCTCCCCCACCGCTGCCGGGTCTTCTTTTCCTCCCACCGCAGCGGCCCCGACTGTCTCTCCGCCCGTCTCGCCCTCGGCCTTAACGGGTCCTCCACCATCGGGTTTCGCGTCTCCACCGGGTTTCTCAGTCTCCGCCGCAGCCGCAACACCACCGTCTCCCGAATCGCCCGGATTCCCAGCGGCCGCGTCTCGTCCCTGTTTCGGTTTGTACAGCTGCCGTAGGCTCTTTTTCGTCTTGGGTTCCAACCAGCCGGATATCACGCCCTCATACTTCTCGCGCCACGTGATCTTCTGCCTCAGCACCTCCTCCTCGAAGTGCACGACATCCAGCAACGCTGGATTCCGGTTCTCCACACCGTTGCCGAAGTATTTTTCCACGAAGATCTCCAGTATCTCCAGATCGGCCAAGCTGTTCAAACCCCGAACCGCAGCGTGTACTGCCTTGCACAACAACGGGATATTGCTCTCTGAATACCTGCACGATAAACGTTCTACTCTTAGATCACACGGTCACCAGACAATACAACGAGCCAGAGTTTATGAATCACGAGCGATCGTCAGCACGCGAATCGTAGCGATTGGCCATTTCGCGCGTAATCGCATGCGACTGTGGCGTTAATTTCAAACAACGAACGTACGCCTGCGCTGGGCTATTTGATTTCAATGCGCGTTCACGATCAGTCATTAGACGGTTCTATCCGTTGTGCGCGCGGGGTCTAACGTTCGGGTGTTATGTGACTCGCAGTACGTCCGTTGTAGTCGACAACGATTGTTATGCTCGTGGTGATTATTATTTTCCAATCGAAATCGCACTTACTCTTCGTACAACGTCTCCCAGTTATTCCGCAGGTAGTTGAACGCGTACGGGCCAGCCGTCGGGTTGTCCAAAATCGATTGCCAAATGTCAGTCAAGTCGTCGAATTTTATCTCCACCACCGACAGTAGCCTGTAACATTTATACAGTTCGCAGTGTTACCTTAATAACGCCGCCGCCGTCGTCGTTATCCGGCCGAACAAATTATCATTACTTTTGCAAGAAATGTTGGTTTCTGGAACACGAAAAACTTTTCGCTATAGATTTTCGGTCCGGCGTCCATTTGGAACTGTCGTACTTGCTCAACATAAATCTGCGTTCTTCCTTGGTGGCGTACTGCATGGCCGTGCAGTAAACGGATTTACGATCGTTGGGCGCGATACTGGAAAAGGAAATTAAAACCGGGTCGGTGTTGCAGCACCAATGAATCATTTAATAAACACAAAAGTTTCCCGAAGAAAACACAAAGTTCACAGGGCAATAAATTTAATATGTTCCGTGCGTGTATATTTGCTATACATTGTAATATTATAAACTTTGAAATCGCATAAGGTCGCCGAATCGACTTACGTCGGCATAACCGAGGTTTGTATCGAATTCGACGGCATAATATTATTTATAATATCGTAATTATATTAATCGAAATTAATTATATAATTAATAAATCAATTATAGGTATTATCGTTTCAGTTAAACTATCACAGAAACCCCCATAGTTGTGTTAATCTTGTTCGATTTCACATATAATCGTATGGTTAAGCTGTAAAACAATATTTCTTTAAGTACTATGTACACTTAAAGAAATATTGTTTTACAGCTTAACTATGTACACTTACGATGAACTTAAATTTGAATTTTAACGATAAAAGAATCCAAACATTGACGTCAGAGAAAATAAACGTAGAACAGATTTAATGAACGTTTTACAGAGATCACAGGCCAAAAACTTGTGAGAAAAAATCAAGCCGTATAACAGGTCATATGTGTAATTTGTTTAATTATTTAAAGAATTGAAAAATAAAATGTAATTACGGATTTGTGTCATCTGTGGTTCTCATCCACTCGTCAAACTGCTGTTTGGCCCATTGCACGCATGTTTTCAATTCCATGCGACCTGCAAAGTTTAACGTGCTGATTTTTCCCAATATTTTGTCCGGCGAATCGATTGTACTCGTATGAAATATATTGTATGCTTTTTCGACCACCATTTCCATAAAAGTCTAAAAACATAAACTGCATTCTACAATCGGTTTACAAAATCACATATAGGTACCACGGTGTCATATATGTATGTGCATATATTAATATTAATACACTGTACATTGCAATGACGCGGTCATGGCTTATTAACAGGATTTTAAAACTTTTAAACAGTTAAAAATTCGATGATCGGAAAATGAAGTACCAGTTATCTTAAAAAAGCCTTTAGAAAATGTGCTTAATGGAACATTTAATAATGCTGTGAATCCTAAATAATTACTAATGTTTATTGCTGTCACAAAGAAACGTGTACGTGTAGGATGGTTTGGATAAATTTACATCGTTTAAAAGGTTTCAAATTATCGAAACGCATAAACGGCTCACTTGAAAATCCTTAATCCTTAATCAACTCATCCCTTATACTTTTAATAATGCAATCGTAGTAATGGTATTTTATTCTGTACGTGTAAATAAATATATGTAAAAGCTGCCCAGCATGGTTGTTTATGGTGTTGTAGGTTCTTGTTTGGATTTGGAGTCATAAAATGAATATCGAATATTTCCAAAAAAAATTAACCGCCACATGAGATTGAAAATACCCGAAAGTGTATGGTATAATATTATGATCGATGTCTTACAAAATAATTTATAAAACAGTTGAAATAAAATAAGATGTTAATATTATGCATACAATTGGAATAATATTGATCAACATATTTTATGCAATATATATCATATATACTTTCTAGGACAATGTTTCAGATTTTGAAGGAGAAATATATTTGACTAAATTTCATAATAATAGTTTATAATAATAATGATTAGTTATCTAAATTTAATCGTATCTACCATGGAATGTTAATATTTTTCTCACATAGAAAATATACCTACATCTTACGCTAACACGAGTTATTTAAAATCAAAATATTCAGTGTATTGAAATATTGGACTTATTACATTTCACAAATTCAATTAACATGTGCGTTTGCTCTAGTTGTAATAATATATTGGGTTGTAAGTAGATTTACCTTTCTCCTAGTTCAAAGGAAGGAATTCGGACTTTTAAAGGTTGTAAATCAAATCTGTGCAATTAAGTTATCTTGGGAGCCAATTAAAATACCACCCATTTAGTTCGTCGTCGGTCCTTGATACCGATGAACCTCATAATTATTATTATATTTACACGAACGATGTGAGGTTGAAATGAAGTGAAACAGTTACAGGATTAGGTGTACCAATACAGGGCACCTTACGATACTCGCTCAGAAATTTTATTTAGGTATTGTAATTGCATTGTACTCTAGCAAAGAAATCGGCTAAATTCTTGTGCACACAATGACGAGAACAAAGCTTTTATTTAATCGTATTTTAAGCAGTAAAAAAACGATATGGTTAGTCGGTGCAGTCACGACTTACAACTAAGATTTTCTAAAAGAGTTTCCATGCACGTGTTATATAGGAGAGAATAACAGGATGGTCCTTTGACCAAAATCGATCTTCTTTAAGGATCGTCCTAAGTAAAACCACCATTATGTACCATTAGGCTTGACTCTTATTATTTGAATATTTCTGTGCGCGTATCAAAAGAATCGTTTTTTTATTAACTCCAAAAGTGATAATATTATACGATGGACCAATAAATTACCGAAAGATTGTCGTAATGTCTTGTGCTGTGTAACACAGCCTCTATTTTATTGAAAGCACTGAAAATGGCCTCCCAGCATCCGGAGTATGGGCCAGCTGTTTGAATGACTTTTTCTAAAAATCCCAAAGCGTCGCTGAATCCGATAACGCCGGCAAACGCTCCTTCGACAATGTCTCCAATTATCTGAGCAACAGTGAACTCGTCAAAAGCGTTACCGTTGTTTATCTCGTAAGTAATCCTGTCCAAGAGTACGTCCTCGTAAGCCACTCGGTAATAACCTAAAATACCATATTATAATCGATGTATTATAATATTAAAATATACTAACGCCAACAAAAAAACGAAGTATCGTACAATCATTATTGTGGAAATTTGTGGATAGGACTAGTTAACGTTTTCATTTTTTTTTTTTTTTTTTTTTTGACTAAAATCCATTTGGAAATAGGAGTACGTAGTTTTTATTGAATCTTTTTTTAATCTGTAATTATTTTTTCAATAAGTATACATAAAAACAGACGCACTGATGCGAATATGTATGATACAAGCCACTTTATAAAAATGATCACATTTGATTAATTTGGATAGATTATTTTTAAACATATTTTTTAAATATTTATAAATTTAAAAATCATTTCCTGCACCGTTTTCATGTTAGTTTACCAAAAAGATTATCAGGGTTGGTGTCGAAACCAAGGGGAGAAATTATGGGATTTGAACGATTTCAAGCACTATTATATTATGCTTAATTTTAATTTTACAACATTATATTCAGTCCGTTAATCGTTCATTACTTTTTGTAAAATAAATATTATGATTTTACTACGTAAATATTATAAATATAATAAAAAATATGAAATATATTTTGTACTTACACTAAATTATTTAAAAGATATGATAAAACATTTTAATTGATTATTACAAAAATACAAAAGAAAAAGTTTAAGTGCGGTGAACAGATACACAGATACACACATCATCAGTCAGATCATATATCTAATTATTAATATGCTAAAATTGCTCATAACATTTTGAAAATTTAAAAAAAAATTATTTCCGTACAAAAATAGCTATTTTGGAGAAATGCGTTAGCCGATGCTAAATATAAAGGTTAGTAACACATCACTACTGAATTATCCGCTATCACTGACCTAACCTGTTTGGTGTTGATTGGCCAGTATCCACGAGCCTTTCGACGCTGAAACGTATCCCGGCACTCTGGTCTCCGGACTCTTCTCCAGCCACACCGTCGTGCTGTACGCCACGCCGGATGTGAGCGTTATCGGCAGCACCCAGTCGTTGGTAGGCTTAGGATCATCGTAATCGAATCGAAACTGAGTAGACGGAAAAATTAAAAACCTTACTATTATAATACGCATGAGTGTACCGGGGGAAAAAAAAACTCTACTGATTCGTATTGCATCGTATTATTATTATTACCATTGATTTTAGACTATACAAATGATACACCATCTTATCGTTAAAGTCGGCAGTGCCTATACAGACGCCAGAAGTCTTAATCGTTTGCATTCGACTCGATGAAAACGATTGTAGTCAATTTGCACTAAAATTGAACTCAAATATATACAACAACATGTGTAGTTTGCACCAAAATTCATATCGATTATTCTTTCTATAGTACACGTTTTGGTAATAGATTATAAGATATGAGAAAATATTAGCACAGAATATTTCATTTTAGATTCTGTGCAATTATTTCATCAATCAATTCTCATCGTTTTGTTGAACGTCGGTATTAATTTTAAACCTACCTTACAGCAATAATATATGACATTAATTATATTTTTGGAAACAATAATATTTTATTTAAAAAAAAGTTATTTTATTTATTGTTATGATTCGCTGTTTTGATATTTACAGATTTTTTGTATTTATACGCAACTAATTCAACGCGTTAAGTTCATGATATCAATTTATTATTATACTGGTCCAAAGCAACTTGAATTTGATTTGTTCGATGACTTTCTCGAGAGATCATTCGGTGAGGTATATGTATACTTGATAGATTTATGATACGAGTGTTTGCTTATCTATTTAAAAATCGGTAAGAATTTAAACGAAAACGAATATTTGATGATGTGGATAGTGAAATTATGAATTAAATTTACTGTGAATTAATTCACATATATTCATTGTAAATATAGGCGATGATGATGCAATTATCTAAATATGTTGTGAAATCATTTCAATATTTCAATATTTCAATATTCAATATTCAATACTAATTTTGGTGAAATTTACAAACACTGTTTTTGGCTATCCGCATAGGTGAAAATTACCTATCTTTAGTTTGGTGCAAATTACAGACTCGCATGGAAACAATAGAAAAACCTATTAATAATTTTTTATTGATGAATACCAATTTCCATCAAGTGTAAATGCAAACAATTAAAGCGACATTTTAAAGCTACGTCTACGTGGTCGTCATTAGTTTTAACTATGGAATAGTGTATCTGTATTAGTGATGAGCATATTCAGGTTTTTGAAATCCAAATCATCCGGATTAGAATGTGGATTATCCTATTCAATTTTGCTGTTTAATGACCCATTTTTAAATTTTTATAAATTGAATTTCTAGAAAAGTTAATTTGAACTTAATGTTTTAAATTTTTATTACAGTTAATTGAAAATAATTATATTTAGATATATATATATATATATATATATATATATATATATATATATATATATATATATATATAAACCCATAAGCCCGAATAATCTAGATTATTCGAAAAATCCGGGTAAAAATTTGATTCAAATCTGGATTTGAGTATTCAAATATCCGGATAATTTTAATATTCATACTTCATGTTCACCACTAATCTACATATTCTAAAATTCAATGTTGCTTCTCAATTATTAGAATTATATTGCCGACCGGCGAATCGTGGTCGTTTACTTGTTTTACTACTAAATCGTCCCCATCCACTTGTAACTTCACCAACGGGTAATTTTTGTTTTGAATCCAAGTGTTCACAATCTGCAGTACCGCCGAATTTTCAGGCAACTTTACTGATTTGTTTCTCGCGTTATCGTCCAACAGTGTCCAAAAACTTATCGTGTCCTTGTACTTGTAAATCCTTCGAAACAAAAATGCACCACTCGACATATAACATTATGTTATTAAACCGGCACCTCCCGTCAACCTCATTTAATCTGCCCCTTCCCCCTACCAATTAATTTTTTTCTACTACTATGTGTCGACATTTTTTTTTTTTTTATGTAGCTCTCTACATTCTAGAATGAATAATATTCGTGACCATTGGGTTGAGCATCCCTTTATTATAATACGGCAATCTACACAAACACTGTACAACGAGTTGGATTAATTCGAAAACGGCTTTGGAATTCTAATTAAATCGCATGATATTAAGACAAATCGAATTCGACGTCATTGTTTATGTTATCTGTATGAAAAAAATAAAAAATAAAAATAAAAACCACCGCATCGAGACAATAAAGCCATTTGCAAGGTACATAATGACCACGCACTGTCGTTTATTTGCTCGCTGAATCCTCGTTTCGCATATATTTTAATGGGCGGTTTCGGTAATTTGGCCATCGAACGTGATACTCGATTTTTCCCCCAAAATAACTCTAACGGTGGTTTGTTTTTTTTTTTCAGCGAAAAATAATTATAGCCGTACCATTCTATTTTATAACTGTATCGATCGAAGCCAGCAGATGCTGCGGTGTGAATTTGGCGTTTAAAAACGAACACGTCAAAGCACTTGCGACGATACGGACTGATTTATGGTAGGTTGAACTGATTACTACCTGGAGAGATCCAAAAACCGACTAGTGTTACAGGTGTTACAGTGAAGCGAAGAATGAAGCTAATACCGAAAACGAATATGAACCGAGAGCACAAAATCGACTCAAGGTCGATAATCGGACCGCATTTTTTTTTGTTCAATATTTTCAGAACACAAACGAAATGGGTTTAATATTCATCAAATAATATCCAAACGAAGGAGCCGACGCGAAACAAAATTCCAAAAAACTGATATTGTTCCTTTGTAGATATTGCTCCGTCTTGACGGAACGGATTTAAAGATACTGTCGATCCGATCGCTAAAGGTTAAATGGTGTTTTTGGCTAGACCGGACAAGTCAACTGATACTTGTGAATCGTTAAATCAAAATAATCTAGAGAAATACTAAGTAATAAGTTTAAAATACGTTATTTTGATGTTTGATGTAAATTGAAATCCCGGAATAGTGCATTCAATATTTCAACAATTATACTATCGATTATTTTTATGAAAATAATTTGTGCAAAAAATATATATTTAGTCTACGGAATTCGAATTACGAACAAAAATCACCTATAAGGCATACAATTAATGAACCGTCAATGCAAACACCGTATAACTCGTGAAGAAAGGGTATTCTTTAAAAAATATAAATAAAGTATTTACTCTTCAAGGTAACTTGGTAACATGCATTAACTTTTACGTAATATAAATCGTTAACTTGTAGCCATGTAGCACTTACTCGGTGTGTACGAATTCTCGCACGGTTTGTTTAAAGATGTCTTCCGTGAACGCATCGTTCAACATCCGCAGTATCGAGGTGCCTGCACAATATTGATGACGAAAATGAACTATTATTAACATTACCGCGTGGGCTGATGTCGAGAACGATCCCACTGACCTTTGGCCGGAACGATGTAGTCGTATATCTCCGTGTGTTGTTCGTAGTTGGCTAACGGTTCGGAATTCGTCCAGCTGTCGTAGAACATGATCGGCTGCACCGTGTCCAGGGAGAATCTGGCTCCGAGATTCCACGCGGGTTTGATCTTCGCACCGAAAAAACATCAAATTAATTCGTAGTCTGGCTTTCTCATTTAATTCATATTGTTTGTAAATATTATGTTTGTTTTTTGTTTTTTGACATTGTAATCGCTTTGCTATAATTATTATTTAAAAAAAAAAAAAAAAAAAATTCGTAGTCGTCGTGGATGACACCACGCGTGTATAATAATCCTATTCAATCGGGCACGTACCACATGGCGAAGATTTAGGGATTCAACCCCTACCATAACTCGGAATCGTGAAAAAAATAAAATATACATATTTAAACCCAAACTTGACAATCGGTAGTTTTCGTTCATGTTAAACTAGGCAGGTATAAGTCATATTGTTTGTCGTAGTTTGTTCATTGCTAATAATTTTATTTTTGCTATCGTTATTCGTTGAAAACCTCAAAAACTTTCACGAAATAGTTTTTTTTGCACCTGCCGGTATATCGTCGTACGATGGATTCGCGTGATTACAGTGATAAGTCGAATATCCGTATCCAACAGACGTCTGAAAGAGCAGTCTGTGTCCGAAATTTGACGATTTAAATATTTTCCCATGGATCATAATGATACCATTTCTATACTAACCGAAGCGGTTCACGTGCGACATGCGATTATTCAAACGAAGTTTCAAAAGCGTTCCAAACACGTACGAAAACTATATATTTATAACAACAGCTAAAATTTCGAATTATATAACAATATGAATTTTAAAGTCTGATTATAATAATTATATAATTAAACTATAAAAGTCGAATTATCTGAATGATGGAATTATCAATTGTATAATAAAATGTGTTACATCGATGATTCAGTTTTTGAACTAGATTTTTTTTTTTATGATAATAATTTTAAAAAAATTAACTCAAAAAAAGTGAACTATTTATTTTGTTATTCTGTTGTAGGCCTACGATAACTTTAATAATATACTAATTCAACATATTAAATAACAATCATAAATGTAGTAATATGAGCTCTAAGAGAAATAATAAAATTCCTTTTACCCGTCACGTAAACAATACAATATTTATTGATGCAATGGCTATAGAACTCGGATTGATAGATTTTTATGATATCTATATTTTGTAGAGACATACCTAATATTATATTAGTATTATATAGTTTTATTTTTATTTCGGATTGTCCAGACGGATTATTATAATAGTACGCTAATATTTATGGGAAAACATAATAAATAATAATAAATAATTTTACATAAAGATGATATAAAGAATTGTTGCCCTTACGTGATCGATGTTGATGATTTTTAAAAAGTTTACGAGCGCCTCGTTCAACCATTTGTCTTCGTTACTCCCTCGGTCAAGTCCTCGCTGCGGCATGAGCCATTGTCTAATGACGGGCAGAACTATGGACTCGACGGATTTTTGGTAGTCGACCATTGACAATCTTTCAACGGTACCCAGAACTGAATCTCTGGAAAAAAGAATAAAAAAAAAAAAAAACAAATATAAGCTCACCGTTAAGGCATTTACTCTACTGTTGTGTGTTTATTGATGCAATTTAATTCATTTTAATTTAACAAACTTAATCACGATTAAGCCTGGACTTTCAGTTGAATTCATGACCATACTGGGTACGACGACGATGTCCAGTTTTGTGGTCGGAAAGTTGGTCGCCAAATATGACGTCATGAAATCCAACGTTTTCGGAACGACATCGGTAATTATGTCAATCGAATCCGTGTGGTCGGAACTCCAAACGGACAGCTCAACCGAATTCTTCGTCTGTACGGGGTACGACTTGAAGTTGGTCATGAAAAGCGTCAAGGAGTCTGGTCTAATGAGTCCGGTTTTCTCGAAGTGATCTATTAACAGATCACTGCCCGGGCTGCTGTAACACCGTTCGGAAATAGTTTATTTCTAGCTTATAACCAGTAGCACAATAGTATTATATTATTAAACAATTTCTAACGTAAAGAGAATGGTGATAAAATGTCATATGCCGAATTACTGCAATCATTCTGATAGAGTTGACACGAAGATATAAAGTAAGAAATAAAATTCATTAACACAAGGTCTTATGGCAAAAAACACGTTTACTCTACCCACCATGATGTAAATCAGAGGTTTCCAAACTTTAACGACTACGGAACTCTTAGGAAAAAATTTGTTTTTCATGGAACCTAACTATGTCTCTAACTCTAACTTAACCACAATTCTTCAATTATTTATTGAAAAACCAACACTCCAAAAAATGTTGTAATGATATGTTATGATTATTGTTTATTACAATTACTACTCTCAATATTCACATATATCTTGCGGAACCCTTAAGATAGCCCCACGGAACACACTTTGAGAATTGCTAATGAAGATCATTTTTGACGTATTGCAGTTAGGATTACTTATCCTTGTATGGCCTCTACAAGAACCAGAGTTTTCAGAGAAAATCAGAGAACCAGAGAACAAGATCAGAGTCTTTTTGTATACCACTCGATAATAAATAACGATTCTTCGATACGTTCACAGACAACAAAATTGACATAATAAAGACCTAATCCAATTATTGACTTAAGTAGGACCATCCCAAGGTCAATCCCCCAAACATCCCTGTATAACATGCAGTGCCGTAGCTAGATACTTGTGTGCCCCGGTGCAAATTGATCTTGGTGCCCCATACATTTAAACGCTATTAATGAGGCTTATAGTGTACCATTTACAAACACATGTATTAGAATAAATATATGGAGACAAACAAATATATACAAGTTTTATACAATTTAATGAAGGTAATATCAAAGCATTTTTCTATGGGTTTCCACGAACTCGCAACTCATGCTAACGATACTATAGTATACTATAACCCATTATGTAACTATTACCGTCTACGCGTCTACCTACATAATAACTTAAAAGGTCATTCTATTATTCATTATCCCACAATATTATTTTACTAAATTTTGTAACTAAATTTTTTTTTTATTTGTTGTATTTTAAATTTTTGGTCACATTATCAGGTAATCGGTAAGGCCCTTTCGAGATCAAGTGCCCCGGTGCATTGCACCGGTGGTTTCTACGGCACTGATAACATGGGCACAAGATCCAGACAGTGGTTTATACGCTCGTATCGTACAAACAAAAATTGTTTTAAACCGAGCTGTGCCTATGTTATACCTATATTGTATTACAAAAGAACGACCGTCTCTAAGATTATTAAAAAAAAAATAATAACTCACTACTCTTCCGTCAACCTCACTTTGGTGTTGAAAATCACGCTGGTCTCCTTGTTCCTGACTACGCTCATCTCGAAAATGGCCTTGTGTTTCGGATTGTCCACGCACGGTAATAAGTTCCGTGCTTTACGAGGTGCTAACTTCGTGGCCACGTACCATTGGTCCTTCACTGATTCCTTGTTGTCAAACACGACCTTGAACAATCCTCCGTCCTGCGGACGACCAATGGTGCCCGTAAAATTAACAAACAGACTGTAATAATGTCCGGACCTGAGGGTCTCGCTCACGGTCACTGTCAGCGTCTCCTGTTCGGTGTTCACCTCGGTGTTTAGCTCATACTTCGAGTCATCCTGAAACGAGTGCAATGAATATATCAACATTGTCACCACTTACAACACGGTTATATAACATAATTTGACAAAATGCGCGATTGCAGAAAGTTCATCAATTTAAACTCGTCATCTTTTTTCAGTAATTTTCTTTTTGACATTCATCTTGGCTATTCGACGACGGTCATCCTTTATAATCATCCACATTGGTATACATCATGGTGTCCACACACTGTCCACACACATCGCTCTTTATAATACCGTTTGTCTTCCATTTACCTTTTATTTTCACCATACGACCCTTGTTGCTATTGTTTACTCTTATCTAATAACGCATTTTCTGACTGTGTTGTTCGATTCTCTCATACTTTCTTCTCCGTTTATATATTACTCTTAGTTCTTATCGTTGTATATTTGTTCTCTAATGACGACTCACCCATCTTAGTATTTCGTACGCTAAGTTTATCGGCGATAACTGAGATTGTCTAATTTGTTTAAATGTACTTATTTTATTGTTAAAATTAAAAGCAAAAAACAATTTTAGACGAGAAAAACGACCTTACCAAATATACCGCAGGCGCACTCTTCGGAGAATGCAGTTTTTTTTTATGCCTCATACACTTTTCCGCGTTAATAATAATCAATTGGTTTTCTGTTTATTTCGATTAATGCCATGATTATGGCTGTGCGGATTTAATTTTAAAGCGTTTCACATTATACCCACGCACGGTGGTGATATTGTTTAAATGAAAATGTGCCACTCACTTTGAGCACCAGTTCGGTCGGCGTGTCCATGCTCAGCCTGCGCTTTAGCATCGTGTCCTCTCCGATTTTCAAACGGCCCACGTGCAAACTGATGACGGACGTGTCGGCTTTGGGGCGGAAAATCACTTCCACGCGGCCCTTGTATTCCACGTCGTGTTTGGGAACCGTGCCGTCGGCCGTGTACAGCTTCGGCTCCAGCTGCACCTTGTAACTCTCCGGCTCGACGGCCAAAAACGGTATCTGACTCTCAGCCACGCCCGGATCAGCCTTCTTTACCAACGAATCACGATATATGTACTAAATAATGACAATATTAACCCTATCAATGTACGCATTTTCTTCCGCCTACGCGATGCGTGAGACCGTACACTACCGACTGTTATTACTATATTGTATTAATAATACTATGTTATAACCAGCGATATAAGACGCATACGTGAACCGAAACAAAAAATTAGAAAGGAAACGATAAAATGCTGGCGCGTTAGCTGTCCAGTCATGGATATTGATTTTTATGGATCCCGAAAGCCATATGGTAGAAGATCGCTCCATGTTTTGAAAAACGATTTTTTGAACGAAGGTTAAGTGGAATTCATCTGTTTGTAGGAATAAATATTTACTGCATTATAGGCACGAGAGATTCGTGAAAGCTACATCAATATAAATATAATTATTTTTTATCACGTAATACATTGCAGTTCCAGTCACATATTGTGATTTGCCTATTCTGACCGATTAAACGCAGTAAAATTATTTCATCTGAAAACATTTAAAGATTCGAGCGTTCAAAACTATATTAAAGTTATAGTGGTATAATCGTTAATATAAGACAGCTGTGATCCTAGTAATACATACATTAAAAAGTACATTTTAAACAGTAATAAAAATGAGTTGATCAAGCTTAAGTGTATAGACATTCAGCACTGGATAATGTGTCTTATTTTACTAACGATTTCGATATTATTTTTATGTTATAAACGTAGCAATTAATCAAAGAAACAAAAATACTCAGTACCTTTGTACCGTATAGACTAACAAGACGATCATAAGACGATATCTTAACATTGAGTACATTCTGTGATCAGTTTTCAATTTAAAAAGTTGTCGCGTTTAACTTTTGACTTCAGTATCCGAAAAATGAATTGTACGATAAAAATAAAATTCATTGCACAGTTATTGCATTACTAAAAAAAAATAAAAACGAAAATAAAAACAAAATCAATTATCAATAAATCGTTTAAATATTTATTCTTTTAAATTAACTTATAATGTGAAATATATAGATCGTTTTATTTTCATACAGTCAATATACGGTCGTAACAATTCAATATTTTGAATATATTATTGAATGGAAAAAACTGATAACTATTGGCGAAACGATTTTAATTTAATTAAAAATATTAAGTTTTCTAAACGCCCTAAATCGTCATGAATACAAACGTGAGTTATTCAGTCGATCATAAATTAATTATTTGTTAACACGTACCATATGGTTTTGCAAAAAAATAGATACAATTCCATCGTGCATTATTTTAATAATCAAGTGTAATAAATTTTTCTCAATACGAGACTTAATGGTATTTGTTTCTCTACCACATATTATAACTTACTCGTGGCGTTTAAACGTTGAAATTAAATATAATACATATATACGTATATATATATATATATAAGTGTGTGCGTGTGTGTTTATAGTAATAAGAACAGTGAATAGAGAACTACATTATTCCACACATAAATTAGTCATTAGCGAATTTCATAATTATTTTAAACAGGTGTTTTTATTTGGTTTTTGTTTGTATTCGTGGCGATATTCAAACGAGGTATTATTAATATGACTGTTTTGTATATTAAAGCTGTATTTATAACATTTATTAGCAGCAGCTTCGCATGAAGGAGTATAATAATATTATGTATATTATACAATACATAGCGCGAAGTCATAACAAAATATCACATTATGACCGACTATCGAACAATAATAATGTTATTATGTATAAATACTTCGTTTGAAATACTCCGCCGATCGCGTATTATATACCAACTTATCGTTTTTAGTCCCGTGTAAATATACGCGTGCACTATATAATTTGCCCCTTGCGATGTAAAGTTCCAAAAAGAGTCGACGTTGGACCGTCCGGAGTAACTGTTATTGGTAAAACTATGATTTCGTTGTAATCGTTGTACAATTTCAGAAACATAAATTGTTTGTAAACATGGTGTATATATATATTTATACACGCATAAACGTTATATTATATTAATTCACGTACCGAAAACAAGTAATCGATTAATTTTCAAGTCATTCGTATAAATACAAAAATATTATAATTTAATGTTATAACATGTAGGTACATCGCGTATACATAGTATAATAACGAACGAGAATAATGAATGCATATTTTTAATTTTCGAAAGTCTGCGCGCACGGACATACAGTCGAACAAATGTCGATACAACAACGAGACAATTACTGCGCAACTGCAGTAGACTTACAACTCCATCGGCCTAGATATTTGTGTACAACGGCGCTTGTTCGACAGTTGTTATTAACGAACCAATACGTTGTGCCTATTTAATTTAATTCTATAATACTATCGTATAGACACAAGTGGTAAACAGCAGCAGTAAACGAACGAAAATCGTGGTTAAATTAATCTTTAGTTTTCAGTCGTAAAAGAAGACAGATACAGTTCATACCGTTCGTATGCAAAGTTCTAGGAATAATTATAGGTAATTGACGCCACCTACAAGTGTAATATAAATTACGTATTTTTCACGTCACTTTTCAATCCATTTAATTTTATTTTATTTTTATTTATTTAATTTTGGTTTCATACTATGAAATACTGGGCCCCACTGAGAAGACTCTTGTGGGAGCCCAAATTGTAATTCTTTCCGTCTCTAAAATGATTGAAACTGTAGTTCACACCACCATCGAATTCAGCACCCGACCATCTTGCATTATATAATATTGTAACGACATGTATACGAGCACTATTCGTGAAAATCATAGTAATGAAAACTATGTGCTCTTTTAAATTCTAGTTTTTCTTTATTTTTTCTTTAATTTTTACATTCGGTAAGCTTCGTACGAGTTACGCACATGTTTCAGACGGAACATACACCAAGTTGTTGTGTTCAAATTAAAAAAAAAAAAAAAAAAACATCAGTTTTCAGCGTATCTCGTCGATTTCGCTCGAGCTCATGGATTTCTTCCATCAGTATAAAATAATCAATACCGTACGATGTGCTATTATGTTACCTGTCTGAACTGTCGTTCGGCCGTGTACCTCCCGAGAAATGCGGAGAACGCCGTCAACAGGAACACGATGATGATGAGCAGGATGAGTTTGGTCCTGTTAAGGAACACGCCGCCCTCGCGGTCGTACTCGATCTCGTTGAACGTGGTCACTCCATCCGGTATGTTGTGGCCCCGGTGCCGGGCCTGCAGCGTGGACATTCTTAGCGTTTCGCTGTTGTTTCGCGGAAACCGCCGGCAACAATAATAATATTATAATCGCAGTAATACCGTATGCAATTGCGCTAACAGACACCGCACGGGATGGGTGAGTTTCGAATAAAGTATTATATTATATGCGTATATTATTATGCGTTTGTTCGGTTTTATTTTCAATACGAAAGAAAACGGCTTATTATTTTTTTTTTTTGTGGCATACGATAAGCCAGATAGTAGAGGGGATAATGCCGACGACCAGAAGAGGAAAACCAAATACAAAGGAGAAACGATGAATAAAAAACTATTTATTAAATATTCCACGTGAAAGACCTAACCACATTGGTACCGGTATAAATTTGCGACCAATCGTACTTACGCGTTGTTGGGATCGTGTCTGCGAGATGCCATGTACACGCATATGTGTTTCGTGTGTCGTCGTCAATATGCGTTATTATCATTATTATTATTATAATTATATTTTTTTATTTTTACCCGTTATTATTGTTTTTTTTTTTCTATGTAGGTTGTGGCCGCTGGCATGTGACGAATACAAAAATGTGGCGGGGAGAGCTTTTTGAGTTATCTCCACACGCACACATATACAGATACAGGGTGTGTTCCAGCGAGGAATGCAGTATGTAAAAGCAATATCACTTTTCGTAATGATTGAGATGTATTCATTACGGTAAAATACTACTAATATGTCGAGTGTGGTATCACTATACTCTCAGTGCAAGTTTTATCTTGACGATTATTTGTAAATCCGTATGCGACATCCTGTATATATGTTCTAGTTAAAGTGCCGCAGCCGTGGTCTCTATAAAGTATATGCAGTGAGAAATACATTTGTTATACGCCGGCTGTGTTTAAATAATGTGCGACATGTATATAAATATGTAAATAAACATATATATATATATATATATATACACACATGGTGAGTACGTAAGTGTGTATGTTGTGTATAAGAGTGTTTGTATGTGGGGGGGGAGAACGTTTGTGTGCGTGCGTGAACTGGTGAATTTTTTTTCGCACACCTTTTACCAGGTCATAATGATATAATTATTACTAGGTACCACAGCGGTGGTGGCAACTGTCGCCGAAAGCTCCACCATGCGCTAAACGACGATTATTATTGTTACACAATATACGACTATAGTGCGGTTATAATATACAGCGCACACATTGAAACGTACAATCATCGAAGTGTAATGCAAACATCATACATAATGTTGGGCACAGATAACTTGAAATTTATCAAGATAAAGATAAAATATAGTAAAAATGTATCTAAGATATAGACAAAAACATTAAAAATAATTATTAGATAATTACTAGATAATGATAAAAGAATAAATACTTAGATTAAAAAAAAAAAAGATGAAAGCTGTTTTAGTTTATTTTTGTTGACTAAATATAATATAGACATATAAGTGCATCATAAACAAGTATATTTAAATACAACTACTGGCACTGAAGTAAATTACAGGTAAATATTGTAATAAATAAATTATAGTTTTTAATGTGTTAAATAGTTATTTAATGTAGGTATTTATTCTAATGAAATTTAAAAAATTCTATTCGATCATTTTTGTCTACTAATCGTCTTAGAACAATACTGACATTGGGCTGTCATATGTTTACCATCATCTTTCAAAATCTTAAAAACTTTCTACCGAATAGCCAACACATCGTTTCATTTATCTGTTCTGGTAATTCAGCAAGATTCTGTTTATCGTCTTCACGTAATTTTTATTTTTTATGATTTAATTGAATTAAAAATTTATCCGTCCACATTCAAATAGTAAACTGAAACTAACCAACAAGTTATAACTTTATACAATAATTAATAAATTACCACTAAAAAATAGATAGAGAGAGAAGAATGACGACTATAGTCGAGTGGAGGTAGTTGGTTGAAATAAAAAGTAGATAATAATTTTTATACTGTTGTATTTCTGTGGATATTATTTTTCGTTATTGAAAATACTTATCAATATTTTAAATATATAAACCTTTATATATATATATATATATATATATATAATGGAATCTGAGAGTCAGGGTAAATAATTTCTATATGTGACTAGTGTATAATGTATATTGTATAGAAATGGAGACATACACAATGCCATTATGCGATAAGCCAATATTTTGTGTGTGTAAAGTCAGAGTACCTATTGAGTAGTGATGTCTGAGGACAACTAATTAAGGAATAACACTTTTATTTATCTAAGATATTAATACGAGCATCCTATAGAAGAATTTACTGTGTCCTTATGTACATAATATGTAATGTCTAGGGTTGCCGCTGTTTTAATAAGATAAATATATGTATACTTGCAGTTAATAATATTAATAATAAAATAAATTTAATTTTCATAGTGAGTAGAAATAATATTTTGTAAAGAAAACTACCTATGTTCTCTGCTGAAGTAAAATTTCTTAGCAAGAGTGCTGATATAAATGTGTAGAATGAATAATAACTGAGAAAATACTATAAAATAAAACACTGATGTGAATGGTATCATAATACTTGTACATGAAAATGATTAAAATAAACAAGTTTTTTAGTTGTATAAATTCATTTCTTTAGCATAGAAATTATACTTTAATAATACTACTATTAAGCATATTATTATGGGCATGGTCAGGTTCCAATAAAAGTATACCATTCCCTTTTCTGCCAAATAATAATTTGGTTGATTCCTTTTTCAGCCAAAATCTAAAAATCTAAATTGATGATTTTCGATTAAATTAATTAGGTAACAAAAAAAAAATATATATATATTTTTATAATTTATATTGAAAATGAATTTTTCTCTCTTATTTTCTCTGTCGAAAAAATTCAAATTTTGAGCTCAAAAAATATATTGGCGAAGATAAATTAGTATTCATTTTTCGTATTTAAAATTTTGACATTTGGTCAATAAAATGGGTTATAACATAAAATGAATTCAAATATTTTTCGTTTTTAATTATTAGTATTAGAAATCATGCATTCTTGTATCTATTATTCTTAAGAGAGAAGTATTAAACTTAAATTGTTAGAAAGAAAAATTATGTTATTCATACGAGTATAAATAAATCATAGTTGTCTTCATGACGTTTGCACAAAAATTACATTAACAATCGTTTGTAAAAATTACAGACGGTTAAAAGTTTTCAAAAACCAGTTGAGCAATGGATGTAGTTTACTTAATACGTTGAGTAAAGTTTTTTTTCGAAGGTTTTCATACGCAATCTATCATTGAATAATGAAAAGTATTGATTTTTATATTAATAATAAATATACAACATTTTGAAAATTAAATGTTGCTATAACAGTTTACATAATTGCGAAAAACTGATAAAAAGTTATACAAAAAACAGCAAAAATTACGGCATACAGATTTTCAATAAAATTGAATTTTTGTTTTCATTGTCACTGAAAAGGTAATTATCGCAGTAACGGCATTTTCATTCAATACTTATATCACCGTCCGCTATAGATAATATAATTTTCAAAAGATTTTTTTTGAGCTATTTATATACAATTGAAATTTATTTGTTTTCTTAACTTTTTTTGTTAAGAAAAAAATGTCTTTTAAATCATTTTGTTTGGCAGAACATTTTAATGATATCATTATTTTTCAATACACATTTAAACAATTTTTTTACATAGGAAAAATATTTACCGGATCGTAAACTGTTTATTCGTTACAGGCATTACGCTATATTAGCAGTGCACGCAAAACGCACGTCATGGATACATAAAACGTCGAAAAAACAATTTGTCATCGTTAAAATAAGAAAAAAAAAATTAACGTGTTTTCAGTATTTTTTTATCCGTCGATGATAATGTATCAGTATCTATGAACGCGTTAAAACGTAGTCACAAACAGACGCATTATGTTAATCCGGTTACGCACTTAGACGCGTCGTTGTCTTTGCTATTATTGAGGAGTTGTTTTTCAGGCGATACAAACGACGCCCGCGGGCACGTGGCAGGCATTAGCTACGAAATGGAAATAATAATAATAACACGCTGAGGGGTAAACGATCAGTCATGCGATTTCGTGTGTTAAAAATAACGGAGGTACCTATCATGGGTCGGAAAACGTCAATTCGAATTTACTATAGACATAAAAGCGTAACATATAATGATATTGTGCCGATGTTGTTCGACGCTCGCTTGTTAATATTCTTATAATAATAATAACAGTAAAAAACTCCCGACGCGCGTAGGATGAGAAAATTCGAAAACGTACATTACACCAATTTTATAGGCCCGTAAACCTTCAGAGGAAACAAGAACGATCCAGAATCATTCCATCGACGTTATAGTTCACAGTCATACACTTTACATCCTTCTATTAAATGAAGTTATTGACGTATTGTTGGGCGTTATAAATAAAACTTATTATTTGTTTAACATTTATGAGATCCATTACAATTTGTAACGACGGATACAATGAGCAAATGAACGTAGAAAAAAAGAAACAATACAAGTGACATGAAATCTTGAGGAGAATAGCTACGTTCAGCAGTAAAACTAAAACTTATTTAAAAAGTTCGAAAGCAATCGCAAGATCAAACGTGGAAAAGAACAAAAAGACGAATTCGAAACACAAACTTGGACGGAATTAGAATGAAACGAAATGTATTTTCAAGATATTTGAAAGTTATGAAATCACGATTTTATGCCTTAAAAATATAATTCGCAGATTGTTACCTGTAACACCGTAACAACGTATGATCAACGAATGCCGAGTCCAGAGACGTAGCGAACAACATGCTGTGAGATCTCCGTGACTCGATTGGGCCCATTGGTACACTTACGGGGATGCTTAGTTTTAAATTACAACCACCAGTATATTTCGAGGTAAGACTATTGTTTAAAGAGGATTATTTTGCGTTTATGAGAATAAGTTTTTTCCAGTTTGCAGTAAAACGTAAATACGTTATAAATATACGTATGCATTAGGAATATGAGGTATTTGGGTTTGTTATGTTACCTATTTATAACGTATGTGATCAAGTTAATGTTTAGTGTTTATCGCTGGAATACTATTCAGAATTATTTTTATTACGTGCAATTCTCAAACTAATCGATATATCATACCACATTTTTTTTTTGTATTACCAGGTTTGTTGAGGGATGTTGCTTCTAAGGGATTTGTTCTGATTCATCAGAAAAAATATTATTGAATAAAAAAGTAAGTTTATTATTTATTTTTATATTTTTATTGATTTAACAATTGTTAAAATGATAACATTTATATTTCTTATGTAGTATAATAGAATTGCGTTTATTTTTGCAGGTAAAAAGATGTAGACCGACCAAATTTGTCGGCGATATCGGTCCGGAATATAGCTGTAAACCGTAATGATTTTTTGCATTATAACATATAAAACCAATTACATAATAACACATAATCATAAATAAAATTGTCCCTCCATTTTTGCTATACCGTTTATTATTCGACCGTTAAATACTGAAATGCATGGAGAAAAGAGGAAACATTAGTGCGGATACTTCAGTTTCAGTGCTACGCTCCATAAGGAAAAAACATTTAGGGCAACCGCGGCTATGATGGGAAAACGAAGTCAGGAAATATGTACAAATTATTCAAATGTTCCAAATGTTGATTGATATGTTTTGGCGATATATAAGGGAAAGTGACATGAAACATGTCTGATTGTATGATTTAAATGGTCAATTTCAAGGCAGAAGAAGAATACTGTAATCGTGTCACAACATATGATATTATGTTGTGTAATTGTCATATGGTAATTACTAGTTCTTACTTAAAAATACCATTTCGAACACCAAATTTATATGTATTTTTTTATTTTGTTTTGCTTTTTTAGAATCAACCACATGGTTATTAGCTTACAACTATTTAAATGGGTGTACTTAGATAATTCAGACATGTAGAATGATATTTACATTCGATTTATATTACATCAATTTGTATAGTTAAAATTATTTTATGAAAGTTAATATTTTCTTGGTGTTTAAATGGGGTTAATAAGGAATTAGGATCCCATTACTTCGCGCAGTTTATCTAAAATTTAGTGTAAATATACCATTACTGCACATTTTTTCGACTAAACTTCAACGAACGACGAAGACCCGAAATTGACATTCGTTTTTGTTTAGAGCGAAAAAACAAATTAGTAACATGATATGTGCCCTTTTTCGATGCGATTCTAACACTAATTTATTTCAAAATGAATATAGTTCAGAAACTGATTTTATAAATTTATATTTTATATTTTTACACTCACAAATAACAGTTTTTCACGAAGTTTACGCGTGAAATGGATTTTTCTCCCTTCAACAAATCGTGATTAACATCTCGTTAATTACGTTTTACATAATCGTGTGTACACACTGCGTAGAGGCACAGTTATTCATGGAAGATTATTTTTTTTCTAATACCACCGTTTTTAATTGAAATTATATTTTCGTGTAGTTAACATTAAAATTAAATTTAAATAAAAAAAAGTTGCGATAATTTGATTAACACAACAATTTTTGCTATTTATCATCAAAATCATTGATTACTTATGCAAATTTTTTTTTTTTTAGAGGACTATCCATTCTATTAATGTTAAAAATAAATTCAGCTCACGTCTGATAATATGTTTCATAATATTCAAATTAATGAAGTATTCAAGTGTCAAATATAATATCTAATATAGCATATGTACGGGGAAAAGGTTTTTTAGTTTATACAAATCGTTGTTATTAATAACGTCCTAGGTGACTGTAATATTTTTCAAAAGTTTTGTAGTATTCTCGGATTACTCGCATGTATATTTGAGCATAGTACACGCGAAACAAATTCTATCGGTCTGCTGCTGCGGCGTGGGACAATATAAAATAATATGAAGTCCAATTCACAAAGCCAGATGATTAGCTTGATTTTCTGTCAAAAACACTGCGGTTGTCGTAATAGTGAAAGCGATTTGTTTACCATATCATAATAATATACCTTGGACTAGAGATCGTTTTTCAAAGATAAAGTTTTTTTTTTCTCTCACGTTCTTTCTCTCGTTCCGATCATTTCTCTTTATTTACGTACATTGTGACACCCAGTATTCTGAACTCCATTCGTAGTGTAATCCGTGAAAATAAAAGGCTTTTGAAAATCATGTAGTATTTTCTACGTTCAGATATATTATGAGGTTTTTTTTTTTTTTTACCCTAAACTAAATTAGAATGAAAAAAATCATATAAAAACTCTAAACCAGTGTTTCCACTCCTTTTTTATTTAAAGCATCCTTTATACTTAAAAAAAATCTCTCATCGCTTTCTCCAGCATTTTTCTAAAAAAAATTACAATTTAATTTCATAATCAGCCATTTAAGAAAAGAACTATTAATTATTTTACTTATAAATTAAAAATTATTATTATTTTTTTTTTTTTAATTTACGATTAAAAATATGATTTAGAATTTGTTACTATAAAATAATTGCACTACTAATGAAATTGGTATTAGTGACTGCCATGAAGTTAATGATTTACTACTAATGAAATGATAATTAGCTCAATGGATGACTACATCGGACTTAAATCCACCTATCCACATATTTGTTATCGAATCTTGATTTTATGTGAAGTTGTTGGACCACACTACACTATTTTTGCCTTGGTAAGTCATTAATCAGTTATTCAACTTCTTTTCAAGTTGAAGTTGTATATAATTTTTAATTTAATCCAAAATAAATTATACGAAAAAAATAAATACAGGAAAAATCCCCCTCCTTTGATGCCTTCCTAAATAAAACGCCTCGCTTAAATTAAAAATGCTCCTGGGATGCAGCTTCATTGTTCTAAATTGTTGTTATTTTTAGTAATTAGGAGTGTAGAAAGTTTTTTTTTTAAAAAAATTAATAATTTTGAAATATACTAAGTATCTTTACTAGAAAAAAAAAAATTACTAGCTAATTTATGTTATTTTAAAATATGTATGTTTATAGACACAACACTTTATCGATACTGATTTCTCACTGTAAAGTTGTGGACATAACTATTTTAAAAAATCAATATTGTTTATCATGGTGTGATTCAAAAACTAATGTTACTTTTATAAACTGTCATTTTTCAATATCTTTAACAAACATACGAGTAACTAATAAAATAAATCAATAGTTCTCTTGATATAAGCCCCTCTAAGCTTGAATCAACATACAGTTAATAAGTATAGGTATATGTTAAGAAAAATATTTTTTTTCTTTCGTTTATTTGATTAATTTTATAATTATAATTAATTTTGTTTATTAAATATTCAACCGTCCACTTATGTACAATACTCCAGCCAAGAACTTTTTTTTTTATGTGAAATTGTTGTACATTTATAAGTTTATTTAATAATGCTAAACAAATTATTTATAAATTTACTTTCATACTTTCTCTTATTGAATTCTTTTTTTGGGTATACTGAATAAAATAAAGGATTATATCAATGTATCTTTTTAGGTACAGCAATGAAAATAAAGGATAACGATACTGTATATTTTTCGTTCATTCCTGAGTACAAGATGTCTTTTTAAATTAATGATATTTTATACTTGTATAACAAAATAAATAACTAATTTAAGTATAAAAAAAGTTAAAGATATTCCGGGGTACCCGAAAATTACTTGATAGCCGAGTACTCGATCTGATAATAAACACTGAGCCTTTACCCAGTAACTGGCATGACTCTGAATTTATACTTGGCCTTTACTCAGTACTCGATGTAATATTAACAGTTTTACCCAACAAATACTCGGTAACCGGTTTATGACAAATTTTCTACCAGGAAAATTTGTAAATAAAATAAACACAATTACCTGAACTAATGTCAGTTGTAAATGTAAATATTTATATGCTCTTAGACCTTGAATTTTGACTTTATGCGTTAAAAATTAGTTGAAAAGATTAATTGTTATAAAGGCTGATAGCAGTTACATACATATACGGCATAACAGATGTCTTATGGTGTGGAAAGTTTTATAAAGTTAACAATTATTTTAATGGTAATTTCAAAGAATATAGAAGATAAAAATCGTCTATAATTGTTTTACATTTTCATTGAAATCGATATTTTTGTATGGTGTATTTTATAAGAAATATTGTCAAGTTAAGGATTAAGGAGTCTTTTTTCTGAAGATTTTTTCTTACCTTTGACGATTGGATTGATTTTTTTTTTTATTGTATTTCTTCCTCAACACGTACAGGTACATATAAACGTTATCTTAAATACCATAAAATGCAGGAGAATGAATGCGGTGATTAAAATAAATGCACAAAATTCCACGAGAAACAATACGTGTTTATGTGTACTATGTGTAATACGGTTTTTTGTAGTTTTTATATTTTATTCCTTCTATATTGTATGAATGCATTACAATAACAAACAGTCGTAAACAAATAAGTCTAACAAAATTGTACACATCACAGTCTATTGTAATCGGAAAAAAATATTAACATTAATATTATTATCTCTTGTACAATAATATTACTCGACTTTTCCTACACCACAACATAATAATATAATAATTACATGGAAAACCTTATATTTTTGTTCTGAAACTGTTACAATAATTGCGTCTTATGTTGTATAAAATATAATATATGCATACATCATATTTATTATTAAGCACACGAGTGAGAAAAACAACGAGTGTCATTCATGTGACTCCTAAACACATTACAATATTTATACAATATTATCATATTAAATTACGCTATATAGTTCTATATAACTATACAGTTTCACTTATCATTATTGAAAGGCGTAAACGCTTTAAATCTACTGTAACATAAATAACCGCGGTGACCAGCACAATGGTTTGCGGTGTCGAACCGTCAATAATATTAATTACTATGCGTTTTAAAGTATTACATCCATGGACGTTGTTCGTATTGTAAGTAATAATAAGAATTTAGACATAAACAAAAAACCGAATAATAATAAATAGTTAAAATAATCAAAATAATTAAAATACACCGTAAACAAATAGCCATTGAGCAATAACAATATTATATTATAGTGTTATAATTTATAATTAGTGTTTTTCGTTTTCCACCGGTTTTAAAAAAAACTCGTCTATGTGGAATTCCAAATTTGGTTCCCGTTATTTCAATCGCAGCTGATTCGTGTAAGACTTTCATGTTCACGTAATGTTTACAACATAGTACTGAACGAATCGCATTTTGCAAAATTATACTACATGTGTGTGTTTTTGAGTACACTATGTTTTCAATTAAAAGTATACACAATTACGATCCGTTTGAGTAGTGCGTAATTCATTCATATGATTTTTAATTTTAAATACATGCAGTATATGTATATGTAGTTTCGTTTTGTTGAGCGATCAAAGTTGGACAAAATAATAGCGATGTTTGTAGATGTTTCAATTAATCATAATACAATTTTGGACGAATAGTATCACGCATTATGGCATAACACTATAATCGGATTATTACTAGTAATACTGCGATTTGATATTTAACTTTAAGGAGAGCATATTATAACAATCGTTAAAAATATAAGGGTAAATTCAATTTCACCGTGTTGCGTTTATGGGGTGCGTTAAAAAAAAATAGAAAACGTTTGGCTCTTATGAATCGAACGAAATATATGGATGTTGAAGAGAAAAATAAAACAAAAATATTTCTAAAAAAACTTTTACGAACCATGAGTGTAGAATAATTCGTAACGTCATCGTTAGTTACATTTATTATTTTTAATATTAACGACACTGAAAAACGATCAATATATAATTAGACGTAATAATTATCTGTTTAACAAAATTACAATTATTGTTGATATTGTCGCATCAACGAACACAACAATGTACAGGGTCACGTCGCGATCGCGCGTATAGTACGTTTTATAATTTTGGCAGTTTTTTGTACACCATAACATTAGGTTATTCCCCGCCCCCTGGTAATAAACATCGTGTACACAAAACGCAAACGATTTCAAATCTTACGCGTAAAAATAATACGAGGCATTGTACACGTTCAGAGTAAATAATATTATAATAAACTATGCATTTATGACTAACACGAGATAGGCTACAGAAAATATTATTGTTTTTAAGGCACTCTACGCATGACCTATCTAAAAAAACAACAATTAATCTCTCAAATTTACATACAAATATACAACAACAATATATATATAATATTATTATGACAACAGTTATAATTATAATAATTGTAATAATAGTAATAAAAACAAAAACCGCGTGCGAAACAATTTATCATTAGAGGGTTACGTACGTCGCATTTGTTATCAACGAAATTTTAATTTTCTACGTGTGCAGTAGGTTGATTATATTAAAATTTGAAAACAAGCACGCATTTCTCGTCCCGCAAGGATCCATTAATTAAGTAATTTTATTTCACGTAACTTTTCCATTACCCCGTTAGAAATGGTAAGTATCAGCGAATCGCTCTGTATACAAAGCCGTAATATATCATCTTCATACCGTCAATAGTCATTTTCATCATTTCGGTGCATGCATTACTTTTGTTAGCTTTATGCGCATTATATTTTATAATATATTTAATAACTGTTGTGTATAGAGTGACGATGGCCACGCGTAAATGTTAATTTTTATAGGTTTACAACGGCAGATAATTATTATTAATATTATTATTATTATTATTATTATTATTATTATTATAATAATTACTGTTATTAATGTTGTTGTTTTGTGATTTACTCTGTTACTGGGCATCATTGAAATCGTTTTCATCAGTAGGTATAATAATATAACAAAACTTAATATACATAATACAATTTAACCGTACAAAACAATATTTTGGTTAACATTATAAAATTATTATATTCATCATTAATATTATCATACAACCACTGCAACAGCAACTGCGACAACAATGACGTCATTGGGTGTTTAGGTGGCTTCGCGTTGCGACAAACTGTATGACGTGTACCTGTAACAACACATAACCGTGTGTATATTATAAGTCCCGTAGACACCTAACACTTATTGCCCACATGCAGGGCTGTGTGTTGCAGAGAAACAATAAGAACAGTTTAATCACCAGGGTTCGGATTTTATAGCACTAAAAAGTAATGAAATACGCGTTATACTGTGACCTAAAAAATCCTAAAATAAGCATTAAATACATAAAAAGTAACTACAAAAATAAATAATTTATTTAAAAATGTTTAAATTATTTTCTTCTGCTATCATAAAAAATAAAAAATAAAATTTAAAATTAAATGAGTATTTGTGAATTATTAAATTTGTAAATACATATATGTATAAACTATAAAAAATAAGATGATATTATTTTATTATAGTTACAAAATAATTTTTAATACATTTAATTGAACTAATGAGATATATGAAAACGCTAAATAAATCAACTTTAATGGACATTTTAAACAAAAAATAGCATTAAAAAAGTAAAATTCTAAACATATGCAGGATAACATTTTAAATTTTAAATCCTAAAAATAAATTAAAGAATAAAATATTTAAATAAAACAAATGTATAGCTTACTCTGCTATATTTATCAGTATTCCATAACAATCAGCAAACGTTATAGAATCCGATCCCTGGTACAATCATCTACGAACAACAATAATACATAGTGCATAGAAGTTAGTATTGATTTATTAAATCGAGAATACGTGCGATATATTAACCATTTGACCACCGCAGTCGAACATAAGTACTATTTAAGCGCATGGTATGATAATAGAATGCAATACGATGAGTGAACGCAATGACATCAGATTTCGATCACAAAAATAAACAAATAAATTGTAAGACGATTAATGTGGCGAATTGCAACAAGAAAATTGGTACGGATCGTCAAAAGGTGTTGGAAAAACAACGATGGTCTTTTAATCAGGTTCATCGTCGCGTTTGTGTTTTTATATTATTTTGATAATATGTGAGCGACGATAGTTTTCGTGAAATGTCACGTTTCGTTCAGAATCCTCCCGTTTTCGTCGTTCTCGGAGGATAGTTATCGATACCGTTTCGTCGACTAGCCAAATTGATTTCGCAACGGAATATTTTATTTTATTTTCCAATTTTCCATAGTATCGGTATACTACGATTATCAGCTCCGATAGTCTTACACTAGACACTTTTAGCTGCGCGTTCGACGTACAGATAATACACTCGCTTTGAACACGCTTATGGTTATCAAATCACGTGTTTCGTTGTTCGAGAGATACTTTTGAACTGCGAGGGAAGAGAGATAGCGGTCGAATTCGATGGTAATGTTGTAGGTTTTTGAATCGAAAACTTCGTACACGATAAAAATTGAAATAATGCACTCGTTCAATCTATTTTATGTGAAGTACACGTTTTTATCTTTTTTATTAAGGATACGTCGATGGAGGTCTTGTACTCAATATGACTGATCGTCCAAAAGTATAAGCCGAATATTTCGAATTGCACATTGACATCGAGGTATAAGCGGATCATATCCAAACGAATTTAATGTAATTATACGAACATGGTTGTATTTTATATGAACCATACGAGTATTTTGTTTTCAAATCTGGATTTTTTTTTTTTTTACAATCGATCAAATCACTTTTTTTGTTTTAAACCTATTATACTTTTGAAACGTAATCTTGCTGCCAAATTTGATTTCAGAGTCAATGATATCTTCTACGATCAAACTTTTCTTTCGATTCATGAAAAATCTTGTTCTAACCAAAATTAATAAAAAATGAAACAAACAAAACGTAAAGAAATATTGTAGCTAATATTGAACTATTTCAGGACAATGGAAAACTGAACAGAATGTATATAAATTAATTTAATTAAATAATGATGTTTTGGCAAATAAATCGAAAAATGCTATGCTCATAAAATGCCGATTGTATATTATGTTAAGTTCCTACATAATTAAAAACATTCGTATGCGTGGTATATTTATAATTCCAACTGGGCGCAATTCAACCAAAGTAGAAATAATTATATATTGCGTACAGATGTACGTAATATATTATTAAATCTACTCAATAAACAGTGTACCACGTGACAACTATTTTATTTAGAGTTAAGAAAATACGTTTCGAAATCGTTTTACTGCGTAATTGTGTAGTTGTTTTGTTTTCCTCCGCTTTGTGACAGTGGTATATCGTAAATTGTACATTTCTCAATATTGTATGCTGTTACGCTTCATAGCACATCATACCGAATGCAAAGAAATAATAATTATTATGTAACGACGCGTTGATGGAACAGCGTTTCCTATATTGATGAAAAATATAGTTGCATGCACTACAAACGGTTCGATAGACAAAACGCCGCTCCTGAACAACATTTTCCTAAAACATAATTTTCCAGAAAAAATATTTCAATATTATCGTGTGTGATTAAAAAAATTTCCACTATAATCTATCATGCAAAACAGGGAAAGTTAACTAATTTCTCTAACTCATTAATTCAAGTTGATTCAGAAATATGTGAGTTATTTTTAAAGTTAAAAGTTATTTTTACTTTTGTAACCTAGTAAAAATTACTTAAATCATATAGAAAAACAACTTAATTTAGTAAATTATTATTATTATTTTTTTTTTTTTTATTAAACTACATTATAATATTAATATACATTTATTTACGATATTTTTATTATTATTAAAACGTAAAATGTTCTGCATTTACACTTCCAAAATTATAATACCGATAATTTTTATTACCAACAATAGTTAGTACAAAAAAAAGAAAATGTATTTCTTTTGTAATATCTAAAATTTAAAAGAGGAAAAAATATTTGTTCATACAACTAATGAATGAACTAGTGGCTAATCTCATGGACAAAATTTAATTTTAAAAAGTTAATTTAAAAAAGAAATAAAAAATATATATTTACTATTATATTATTTAACAATTGACTTGGTTAAAAGAAATTGAAATTTTTATTTTAACTGAATTTTAAAAACGGTAACGCCAAACCTTGATATTACATTATTATTCCATAAATCTAAACGATGCCTAAATGATAGTCTGCATATACATTAAATATTATATAAATAATATTTTTACAGTACTTATATTAAGAACTTCGTGCGATATATTTAATAATAATGATGTGTTCGAAAAACAAATAAAATTGTAAATATTATATTTTAGTAGTTTAATCAACTGTAATATAGTTTACAAGAATTAACGTGAACTAAATAATAGTTGAAAAATATAGAAAAATCAAAAAAAAAATCGACGGTGTAATCGAGTTAACTATATGTGTATGTGTGTATGTATGTGTATGTATGTTTTGCGATAATCTACTTTGGAAAAACTCAGAAGTACAATATATAGTAATATGACTTATATCGTACTGTCAAATACTTTATTTCAATAGCGGCCTATCTTCAGTTTCTTCCTTATGCTAGGCGCTCTGCAATTAAATATTTTCAAACAATCCAATCAAATGTATTTGTCACATATTATTATATTATTAAGTTTTCGCAGCGGATTAATATATGTCTTATCAGAACCATTAGATTTCGAGTTCACGAAAAATCTAGCAATAATTTCGTAAACTATTGGATATTTCTATAAATAGATTAGTTTCCATGTGGGTGTGCTGGAGGTTTTATTAGTTTTCTTTCGCTTCAGCGATGGTATTTTGGTTGACGCAAAATGATTTACAATTTAAACAAAACAATTATCCGAGCGTAATTATTTATATATATAAAAAAAAAAAATAGTTGTTATATAGGAAGTGGGATAGTTTTGCAACAGACGTGTCAAAACTTAAAATCAATTAATAAGCAGGGCAATATACCAAAAAAGTCGAAAAAAATCTAAAGTTTATATATCTATTCAACGAACGGATGTACGATGAAAATTATAATATTCAAAACAGTTAAATTTAAAGTTATATTTAATGTATATAACAGTTCAAAATAAATTTAAATTTAAATTAAATTTAATAAATATCGTAATCGCTGATTACTTCGATAAAAACGGATGTTCTCGGTCAAATGTAATCGAACTGTAAATGTTTATAATTTTTAATTATTCAAAACATTTTGACTACGAAAAACTGCGTTCGATTTACATTTAATACATAAGCGTTTTATTTAAACTGTGGTACGTTATTTTCGAAAAACTTAATAATTATCGTTGCAATCATATGAAAAAAAAAAAAAATGCACACGCGTAATATTGATATGCGTTGACAAACACGAATCCGCTTTCTGAAGTTTGCGTTATAGCAACGCTGACTTATAGAAATCGACGTGGTGATTGTACAGGGTACAATTTAGCAAAACATTTTATACTCACGTCTGATATTCGCTGAACTTTTTGTCAATCGGTATCCGATCGTCGTAGAGCGTGGGTGCTTGTAAGATAATACCCGCGGTGCCTGCGAACACGGCCAAGGTGAATATCCATAGAAAAAGTCTGTCTAAAACCATAGCGACGTACTTCCAATCTTCCTTCACCTGAAAACCCAAGCGGTTAATCATGTATCATTATTATTACAACGAACGGCAAGGGGTCTCGCGCAGAATACGCGATTATAAAAGTAATAACAATAATAGTAATAATAACCACAACACAATACAACAATAATGGTACCCAGTAATAATGATATAATATCTCTACGGCGAGAATTTGCGAATCGATGATTAATTACCAAAACAGAACAAAGTTTGTCGGATTTAACAATCTGCACATGTATAAACACACACACATATATATATAGATACATACGTGTAAATGTATACAGTTCAGTGTATATGTAAGTAACGTTATAAGGAGATTCCTCCTCATGTGTACCGTGTCCCCTCGTGTACTATACATAATACAAGGCTTAGCACGTAGTGCTACGTAGTTATTGTTTTGGCGTGGAGCGTTCAAAAACACGTGTGTCGATTCTACATAATATGGTCGGTGGTGGGTGGGCAGCACGGGGCCGAAAAGATCGTACGAGCGAGTGTGTATATGCGTAGACAAAGCGGTAGTACCCGTCTATCTAACGCGTGTGAGCATGGCTGGTAGTAATTTGAAGGTTCCGAGTCCATTTTCACAGGGCGAGTTCAAATATTTGTCCAGGTCACATTCGGCAAAATTGCCAACGCTTACCGTGTGCTCACATTCTTTCTTAATACCCCTATTTGTAGGTTCTGAGTTTATTTTTTCCCTCTAAATATTTTAAATGAAATAGTATAGATAAAATAATAATTTTTTATTAAAATTGAATAGAGAATATTTTTTTTTTATATATATATATATATATATACAAATATTTTGTTTTTAAAATGTAAACGAGTTTTTTATTAAAAAATTGTTATTTTATCTATATTATTTTGTTGATGATATGGATTCTGAACCTACAATAAGGATGTTGAAAAAAAATGTGAGCACGGTAAGTGTTGGCCATTTTACCGAATGCGGCTTGGACAAATATTTGAAAACTCCATGTAAAAATAGACTCAGAACTTACAAATTATTAGGTATTATTAGTATTTTTTTTTTTTTTTTAATTTTAATGTATACGATTTTTACTATAGATTTTTTTTTTGTTTTTGAAATGAAATTGTCACGATATAGCATTTGATCGAACATGTGGCGAGCGAAAGAAAATAACGAAAAACAGTATGCACGATAAAGGTAAGACACGGAAATAAAAACGTATAAATTTCAAAACTTTTGTGTTATTGCACTCAGTACATGTACAAAATCTGTCTTAGAAAAACCTTGGGGTTTTGGGGTTAAAAGACTATGTTTGATGTGTTACAAATAACAGTATAGAGTCTATACCTAACCTAACCTATACTATAGACGACCAAATAAATTCTGTTCAACTAACACGGGATTCAATAAAAATCTATGATAACTTATCATTGCATGAAATGTTGGCTATTCAACAATTAGTGCAATCGTTGTACTTCGATCTGAAAGCGGTGAGAGGGCGGGGACACGCACAATATCATAAAAGTGGGCATGGACTTCAAAAGGTTGAGAACCCGTGTACGATCAATGATAAATGATGCGGAACACTAGCGTGCAATCATAGATAGGCGGTACTCACTTTGGTCGCGTCGTCCGTTATTTTCGTGTGTTCCGCTATGAACCGGATGCAGAAACACGACTTGTGCATGGCCGGCGGACACGACGAGTGCAGGAATCCCGGGCTCTTCAGCACAACCGAGCTCTTGCTGCACGTCGTCATCTCCGTGACGGAGATCTCGTCGGAAATCATGCTCTGCGTCCCTCCGTGTACTTGGCAGCTGCCCCCTTCGCCGTCACTGCGTTCGCGGGATGAATAAAAAAAAAAAAAACGAGAATTTATTACGTCCGCTAAACGAATCCATCGGGTCGGGTCGATCCGAAATGTTTTCAGCTAATACGCGGTACGTTTCCTACGCGGGAAACCGGGCAAATAGGCTGGAAATATTTGTCGTCGGTGGCATAGCGCTGAGACGATATACGAAAATCGTACGTTACGCGAAAAGTCTAACAAATTAATTCGCGCGGTATATTATGTGCGTTTAAACAACGGGCAGTTTTGATTTCGGAACCTATAATTTCGTGATGACGAAAAACAAAAAAATAATAAAGAAACGAAAAGGAAGAAACCCTGTAGCGTGAACGCTGTGCCGAAGATAACGTAAACAAGAGACTCGAATCACTATCGAGCTCGACCGGCAATCGCGGAGTCCGCTCGTATCCAAGTGACCGCGTTTCGCGCATCGTTATTTTCGTTCGGGGATTACATATCGCGTTATTCATAACGGACGCTAAGCAAACGTTCGTGTTGCGCTCGACACAGTTCTGAACGTCAATAATTGCGCGACGAACGTCTTCTCACGCATAAGGGTGAACGTCACGTCCGGAAGAATACACACTCGTCCGGAAGAGTAATCCTACGGGCGGGACAGAGACGCGTTCCACCCGTTCCATCGGGTGTACGACTCGAAGCGTCATCTGGCAGGGCCGTCGGGCTGAAGAAATGTTCCCTTTCGTCTGATTTTCGAGGCGACCCGACGACGGATCAGCCTCGTTAGTCAAGTCGGTCGAACAACGCTCTGTTAGGTTACAAAATCACGATCGTGAATTGTTACGTCAAGCAGTCCGTCGGATAACGGATATCAGCGGGTCGTTCCGTGGTTCTGTGGTATTAGATTGCAAATTTTCGTTTTGCCGTTCGAATTCATGGTGATTCTGACGAATAGTTTCGCGGTTTTTTCGCAGGCCTCGAAGAACAACGAAAGGGGAAATTATAAACGTCACACGCGTCTCTGGATTTTTAGTGTTATTAATGTATTACAAAAATACTAATTATAATAATTTATTATCGTCGGGATACGTTGAGTTCGCTCTGAGAATAAACGCGATGGAAATTTTGTTTTCGCGATGGATTTGCAACTATTCCGACACGACAGTTAACACGTTGTTTAAGGTCACAGCGTTGCGTCTGTTTATAGCTTCATAATATAGATCCACGCGAATAAAACGCTATAGTTTAATTTAATTTAATCTGTTTTTTTTCCCACTATAACTCCGTATTTTATTACAAAACTACTTTTATGTACATATAGTTAAAAGTTTTTATTTTATTTTTAATTAAAGGATATTTTTGTGCTATTAATGAATTATTAAAAATATCACGTTTTCTTAGCTTTTTTTTCTAAAATGTCAATAAAAAAATGTTAGTTTGAAAAAAATCTTGAAAATGTAATACAAAGTTTTTTATATATATAACTCTTGCTAATTAAAAAAAATTAAAAGAGCATGATTAAAAAAAAAAGAAAAAAAAGTATGTAGTTAAAAAATAAAAAATAAAATTATGAGCCCTTGAGTATTAAAATATATTATTCACCGATCATAAAATACTCCAACTTAGTCGTATACTCTTGTACGATAAGATGTTATCGGCTTTTAGTCGTATACATTAACCAATAATGTATTGATAAAACTAATGAACATGAACATGTATTACAAATCAATATTTATTCACAACAATATTCAACATCTAACATTTGACCAACAAAATTAGTTTTAACATATTAATAAATTCAAATGTTTGTCGTTATTTATCATAAGCATTAGAAGTTTTGCATTTGAACTCTTCCAACTCTTATATTGAAGTCAGAAGTCTTAATACTTCAACTATTACAAAGAAAAATCATAAATGTAAATTAACAAGTCTTAAGATGTTTTCATCATGTGCACATAAAAGATACATAATCTACCTATTGTTTTTAAAAACTACAGGTATTAAACATATAAAATCAAATAATAATTGTGTAAATAATAGTGACATAATAGTGTAAATGTATATACATTATTAATTGAAAAATGTTGGCAAATTTCGTAATTTTCTTCAAAATTCAAGTTCAAATTCTTATTTACAAAAATTGTGCTTATGGATTTATAAAATGAAAAAAAAAAACAATTTTTTCATACAAGTAAGAACTATTTAATAAAACAATTTTATTAAAATTTCAAAAATGTTCTACCAATATTTTTTTATGGACGTTTTATGAAAAAAAAATACGGAAATTCTATAAATTCAAATGTCTATAAATAACACAAAACATCCAATACCGTTTAAAATCACTAGAAAATAGCTACTTAAATATTTGGTGACAAATAATATTAATCGTAGGGACTTGAAATTATTTATAATTATATTTTCATTTTTTGAAATACAATAAAAAATCAAAATCGAAATTTTCATTTCGAAAATTCTGCCATTTTGTTTTACAATTTTCCATCACTTTTCCTCAACTATTGGGAAAAATGTTGGGAGATTTAAAAAATGGCCTTCTTAAAGTACCAACTAGACAAAATTTGCTATCGATAACCATCCTACAACTAGTTGATTGGATCATTTTTACCAGCTAAAAACGTGATGGCATACACAAAACACAAAAAAAAAAAATAAAAATAAATAAAAAAGACACATCTTGGTAAAACTAATACATTCCTCGTTTCACTCAGATTCTAAAATATCTAGATAAATAAGCAGTAGTTAACTAAAGTTTTCATACAAGACAGATTAATGGATAACGTTTTTATTTTATCTATAGTCTATTCAGAATAAGAAACACAGTCGGCGGCAGTCAGGCAACGCCTATTGTTACCCCCACTTAATCAAACATCTGTTCGTCTGCTGAACCGACGACGACCGACTCTTCGTGCCGACACGTATAAATCAAAATATATCATAATAGTCCATCTATCGAAATAGTGTACAACCGTGTATTTTAAGTTATTGTTCCACAACGCTGGTCGACAATAGACCAATGCGACGCTCTCGCCGGCGGCTTTGTCGCGTTTCTATTAAAACCGCGACCATGCGCAGTAGCAGGCCGCCGACTTTTTTATTCTTATCTAGATAATGCTTAAAACTAGAAATAATGGACGTTCGGTTTAAGTTGTGACGAAATTGCCGTTTGCGAAAACCTGGTGGTTATGCGCTATCCACGTGAAACCCGTAAAACCGTTAATAAAACCAGAACGGATCCGACGAGATTCTAATCACAGGAATGATTCTAACGAAACGCGCAACGCTCATTCGGCCCGAGCGTTTGTCCGCCGTAATAGTGGAATATACGATATTTCGCTCGGCCGGATTCGCGCGCGATTCAGTGCCGAACTTTAGTGCGATTCGGTGAGCGGGAATTTTTCGAGATATACAGACGCGCGATCGTCGTTTCGACGGTTAAACGTACTCGGCGAAACGTTCATTATTCGTTACGGGAAACCGCCGAGTACAAAACGTTGGATCCATTTTACCGATAATGCGTGTATTCGACTTATCGATGTGACCTGTACCGGTCCCATAACCACGTGAGGTCACTCGTCCTGCCCCGGACCGATAGATCACGGACCAACCGCGAACTCGTGTTAATGTTGTCGTCAACGTGAAATTTTGCAATCCGAAATCTTGCGCACCGAAATGTGAAAAAATTCGTCCAGATCAACCGGAGAGGGTTCCAGGGACTATGCGGACTCGACTATCCTCCAATTTTCTGATTTTACCGAGAGCACATGGGCGATGTACCGATTGGCGCGCGATAATGGCTATACCTATGTTTTATCTTATCGCAGTTATCCTCTGGGTCGAGCGGAGGATTTTCCCCTCCCCTCCAAACAAGCATATGATTGTATCGCGATGACAGCGCAACGATATAAAATTCGTTTAGCGATATCGGCTGCCAACGCATTCTGTACGTGTTACGTAAAAGCTTGCGTACTACAACACGAACGTTTGGTATTGTCGTATTGCTATCGCGATATTGTTTTTGAGTTTTCCTTCACCTCCCCTTTTGAAACGTTGTCTCGTACGATTTCTGAACAATATTGTTATTGAAAACAGCCCGCGGAAAACGGCAATTTACGCTTTTATCCGTTTCGCGAAATGGACCGATCGCCAAACTTACTCGTATGTATATATACATTATAATATATCGGACTATCCAATGGCGTGCATGACACTCGTTCGTTTCATGGAATTGACGATGAAAAGATAAAAGAGAATAAAAAAAAAAAAAAAAAATAATAAAATAAAATCGAAAAACGAAAATGGCCATTTCACGAATTGGACAATTTCACGCCCGGAGTGCTATGCATAGTATATACGGGCATTTCTGACCTGGATAAGTCTTCTTTGGATGTTTCTCTAGTGCTTTTCGACATGCTGCTGTCATCGGTTTGCCGACGACCTTTATCTTTGCCGGATTCTGTGCTGTCGTACCCGCAGCCTGCCTGGAAGAAACACGGATGTATGTCTCGGCCCTTTAGCATTATCGAACCGGCGTTGAATCTGTAAAACAGTAAACATTCCTTTAAATATTAACAACGATGCTGCTCTGCGACATCATAATATCCGACGAACGTCTTTCTCTTGAAAGTTTTGTTTAAAAACCGTTAACATTGTTCAATCGCTGCGACTCATCGCGTTATAATATAATACCTTTGTAAATAGTAAACGCCAAATTCTCGGTACAATGCGTGCGGAAAGAAAAATAGATAAGAGAAATATGCGGATGCCTTTTATTTAAATAAAATTAATATATCATCAATAAAATTAACTCGTTTCCAAAATGTAGTCTATTAAATATATTTAAATGATCCTACGAGTTGGAGTTCTTGTAAATTAATAGTTAAGAGCACAGAGTTCAACGTTTTTACGATCTTAAATACAAACAATTATAGTATTTTATCTGTTATATAGACAATATCAAACCGTGTGATTAAGTGAAGTATTGACAAAATATATTTTTTAACAGCTTATCGAGTTACACAAATGTATCACTGTGATAGTAAATTCAAACAAAGCGAAACTGCAGGCATGAGTGAATAATAATAATACTGTACTTGTCTTTTGAAGTTGAATCCAATGCAATATCACTGCTCTTGAACAAAATGATTTCTGGATGAAAGAGATAATTATTTTTAAAGCGAGGACGAAAACGAAAATTCAGTTTCATCGAAAATTGATTCCTCGGGAAAATGTCAAATGTCAAACATTTTGCAACATATATACATACTAATGTCAAATGGATATCAAATTTACCTATGATATTGTTCGAATCAAACGTCTAAAAGTGAAATTATCATATACCAAAGAGGAATGATATTATTTAGATGCGGAAATCACATTTGATCAGTCTTTGGAAAGAACGTCGTTGGTAAACGCACGTTTACGTGTAACGTTTATATTTTTTGAACGATCCGCAATTGTCACCTGTTTTTTTCAAATAGAACGTGAACCCGATCGACGTTTATGTTTTTCATTAATTTGTATGAGCTTTGGGGCATTCACATTTATTTAAAATTTTAAAAATGAATGAATAAATAATAAATATTAAAAAATATTAAAGTATAGGTTTAAAAATTAAGTAAAATATACCTAATACATTTTGTAAAGGTTTCCATTGATACAAAATACAGGTTTGTGATTTATAAATATAAAATAGAATAAATTAAATTAATGTCCAAACGATCCTGTTAATTTTATCATAGAACTTTAAAATGAACGTGTTCACATTAAAAAAAATTAAAATGAACGTAAATGTAAACGAGTTCAATTTTTAACTTAAGTTCCGTATATTTATTTCCGTATATAGTACAGCGGAGTTCGGGTCCCAAATTTGGTGCAATAGTGCGCACGTAAATAAAGTAGATACGCAACTAAACAGTGTTATGAGAACAATTAGTGGAACTGTAAAATCTACACCACTCCAATGGCTACCGGTACTGGCAAACATTAAACCTCCAATCATTCGAAGAAAAGAAGCACTTGTAAAAACTGTTCAGAAAGCTGAAGACCTAAAACGATCACTACTATATCAGATGATACTCCAAATTCCGGAAAAAAGATTAAAATCAAGGAGTCCACCTATTGAAACTGCCAGGGAACTGATCAGTTCAAAATACAATAGTGCTGAAGATTGGCGCCAAGAATGGGCTAACTTCTCCGCACCAAATCAGAAGCTAGTACCTGACCCCAATGAAGGAGTCCTAGGTATGAATCTCCCTCGAAGCACCTGGTCTACATTAAACAGACTTCGAACAGGTCATGGCCGATGCGGTGCTCTTCTACACAAATGGGGGTTCCAAGACAACCCAGTCTGTGACTGTGGCAACGGAGATCAAACCATGAATCACATAGTGAAGGAGTGCCAGGGAAGAAAATTCAATCAAGGGTTTGAAGGCATACATGCGATAACTCCGGAAGCAATTAATTGGATCTCAAATCTCGATATAAGCTTATAAATATCTTAAGGACTCTTATACCCTATCTTTTCGACTCTCTTAATCCCATTATTTTTGATTATGATTCTATTTAAGTTAAACAACTATTTATATTTTATATTTTATGTACCTATCAGTTACTAATACTATTGCTTGTAATTTTATGATTTGTTATGATATTGTTTAAAAGTTGATTTGTGTAAAGCCATACGAAATAAATAAATAAATTTCCGTAGAAAAATTCATTTATCGACAGTCCAATAACTATGCGAGATAATATATAGGTGAAAATATACGTATATATTATTTAATGTCGTCCGACTAAATTTTCTAACTTTAACTGTCGGATAATTTTATACACTATTTAACCGTTGTTCTAAAAACAGTTAAATTTCCGTAAAAATGCGGTCAACTAATATATAAATCGTTCGAAAACAACTTATTCAGATACTTTAAAAAGTAGATAAATTGTATTACGATCGTTGAGTGTCTGCATATTTATTATATTATATACTATTATATTATTCAGAAATGATCAAAATATCAATATATGATTCAAAAATCAGTTTTAGATTGAGATTATTTATTTATATATGATCGATATACGTTGGGAGATGAAACACAAGACGCAGATTCGTTCTTTCGAATCTATTATACAGTTAAAATTAAAAAAAAAAAGAACTGGATGGGCCTCGCTCTGCTGTACACTTGGGAGTGAAGTGCGACTCTTCATAGGATAGGTCATTATAATGGATTTGTTAAATTTGAATTCAATGATAGGTATCATTGTGTACGAAAAACGATTCTGAACGGAGATGATATGTTTGTCTAGAATATAATACAATGTTATTTATAAATATTGTAATAAGTATATTTTATTTTGAAATGAAAAATTTAGAAAAATCAAAAATTTAAATTGTCTATAAAAAAGTCAAAATATGTCAAAATACTTTGAAATCTTAACCATGTATAGAAAACGTCAATATAAAGATTTGGTGAAAATTTCAAATTGTTGCGATTTTTCGTTTTTAAGTTAGAGCATTTTAAAAAAACCGATATCATTTGTCAGTCTAGAATATTATACATTATATTATATTTTACATGTAATTTTATGTTAATATTCGCTGTTCAAACAGTTATAAAAAAAAATTGTGCCTATGGATTTTAATAATTTTTGAATGATAATAAGAACTATTTCTGTGGAATCTTCTATTAAATTTTCAAGTATTTTGTAGGAGCCAATTTTTTTTTATCACCGATTATAAAAATAAAATGTAAAAAAATCGAATAATTTAAATGCCTATAAGTGGCTTAAAAATCAATATTATATTTTGAAAAAAATATGACATAAAGAAAATACCAATCTTAACAGCTGGTAGAAATTTCAAAAATCTGCGATTTATACTTTTTGAATTATAACAAATATTTAAAATCGTTTGAGAATAAATCGCTATTTTATGCAATTTCGTAAATATTTAAATTTCAAACAGTCATAAAATGTTTTCCTCTAAGCCTGGTAGAAATTTTTTTAAAGAATTTTGAAGAATATCTTATAGATAACCTAGTGTGAAAATTTTGAACCTTAAGTATGAACAGAAAAATGAACTTGCAAATTTTCGTAATTTTTACATATTTCGTATAAATTGGAAATTTGAGCACTTATAAAAAAAAATTGTGACTTACGATTTTAGATTTTTTTTTATCAGTTAAAGAACAACTTATAAGAAACCTTGTATTAAATTTTCAAGATTTTCTGGCCGGCCAAAAAAATTTTATCGTTATTTTAAAAAAAAAAATTAAAAAAATTGAAAATTTCAATTGTCTATAAATAGCTCAATAAAAGTTAAAATACTTTAAAAAATTAACGGTGTATAGAGAACGCTAATCTAAACATTTGGTGAAAATTTCAAGTATGTACATCGATTACTTTTTGAATTGTAGCAAAAGAAAAAATTTGATTTTGTCAAAAACTGGTTTTGCGTAAAAACTCCCGTTTTTCCCTTATTTTTTAAGGGTTTTTCCCGTCGCATTTAAAAAATATTGAAAATTACTTTTGACCCCCCAAAGTACCAATTAGATTCACTTTCCTTTCAGAAAAGTTGCTACATAAGCAAATCGAAGCATTTTTACTGTCAAAAAAGGTGTCGTTAGACACAAAAATAAAAAATAAAAATATAAAAAAAAATAAAAAAAAAACACACATCATTGTAAAACCAATAGATTCCATCACTCCGTTCAGAATATAAAAAATAATGGTAACGAATAGTTAACTATAATATATATTTATTTGTTATGATCAAAAAATGTCATCATAATTTACAACGTTATTTTTACAATACATTTAACATTTTTAACTACATTAGAGTTATTCAACGCGAGCATATTAGCAGGATAACTGCCATGGCTTATTTAATGCTTATAATATGTGGCCAAACGTACCATTTCTGGTACACGGTTGAACATTATTATCGAGCCACATGTACCACTTAAGTTACTTTCGATTCATTAACATTAGTAACATCATGTGCCAAAATGGGTACATTTAATTACGATTTTCCTATGAGTGATGTGTGCATGGCCTCCTAGTAATGTTTTAGTGAAAATAGCGAAATGAACGAATATTATAATAAATGGTTGAATTGTTTAGCAATACAATAGTGTAACATGTATGTTACTTGTTAGAATGAATAATTAAAATGAAAAGTAGATAAATATATGTAACTGTACAGATTAACAGAAGTCTGTTCGTAAAAATAATAATAAATAATTAGTCTGTGTTGTCAATAAAGGTAAATACATTTTGGTGTATTGTAAGCAAAATTATTTATACTCGAAAAAAAAACTGTTGATTTGATAAAAATGAATTCATGTGCAAACAATGTATATTTAGCACTTAAAAATATGTATTATTTTGTCTTTTTATATTAGAACTCATTTAGGAACATTAAATGTTTTTTTGGCAAACTTAAACAATTACACAAATTAATTCGGATAATTTTATAAATTTCGTGAAAATATAGTCGATCGTCATAATTGATTGTTAAGGTTGACAATTGAGTCATAATTTCATTTAATGAATTTACTCGTTTAGAATTTTGACAAAAACCAACAAACAATCGTAGGTCACTGTCACAATAAAAAAGTTTCGTTTTAATTAGTGTTTACTTGTTAATTTTGCATTTTTATACTATCCGAATTTATTTCCGAGTTGGTCCATTGCGAGTACAAATTAGTACATTGTGTTCATTTTATAAAAGTTTGATATTTTTATATATATATATATATAAAAAAAATGGTTGATTCGTAGGTATGTTTGTTGATAAACTACAATAAAAGTAAAATATTTCCAATTTTTTTTTTTACTACTACGTAATAACGTTGATTGATAATTTTACGTTTTAAACAATTACGCGAAGATCCTCTATTTAAATTTAAAACAGTAAAATATAAAACGGAACATAATTGTAATGTAAGATTTACAAAGCTCTCGTGCTGATTCAGTTTAAAATTGAATTTTTTTCTCTTTTAAATTTAAGCTTTGTAAATAAAATGTAATCAAATAACGTTATCCCTCGGCAAATATTTCGTTCAAAGTCGAGAGCTTGGAACTCCTGAAAAGTAGCTTACAAATTCTATGAGATGATATTAATTCAAAAAAAATTGACAATTATTATTTTGCAGTGCCATAACAGTAATGTGATATAATTTGGTCCTGTGTTCGATAAATGCGAATGGTGTTGATAGTTTTTCTATGATATTATATTTTATTTTCTATATTATATATAGATTCAATTTTCAACTTTGAATATTTTTTGTTTTACACACCCCTTGCATATTGTTAAGATCCCATGCCTTTCTTGTGCGTTTAACAATTTGATGATTTATTTTTTATGTATACTATTGAAATAAACTATTAAAAATATGTAATGTATACTATCACTCTATTTAATTTTTTTATTGTTAATAATAATTTATAAAACCCATATTGACTGCTTGGGCCTTCTCAGCAATATGTTCGCGTTCTCCCTCCGTTTGGGAAACACTAGTGTATATGGTGCAGACAATGTGTTTTTTGCCTTTCGTGATAATCCGACACGGAAAAACGACGTGCTAACAATAAAAACCAAAAAATAACATGGTATGATAAACCTATTTTTAATATTTCTTTTTATTTTCGATACATTTTTCGACCATAAAACACTATAAATATATTTTTTTTTTGGAATGTTGTAACACTTCTAGACCACTTTTGACATATGCTTATTTTTTAAAGCAAATAACTCAACATACGTACATGTAATCTTAATATTTAACATACCGATAAAACGCTATAGCATTAATAATAATAAGTTTCCATTTCATGAGAGGTCTAAATTTATGACGTATTCCTTTATTTCTCGTCGGAGCAAAAACACCAAAACAGCAAATATTGTACACCTAAGGTGCATTACAACGAAACTCTCGTATTAATTATATGCTCACGAGTTAAATAAAATTAACATAATTTTCATAACATCGTTTGTTCATTAAACGCATAAAAAAACGTTTATAAATGTTCTGGTGGGTACAGAATGTTTTTTCATTCCAAAAGTAGTATTTATCGATTTTTAAATTCCTATTTATAAGTTTTTAACATAATTTAAATGATTCGTTTTAAGACGTTAAATATGTTTTCATCCTGATACACTAAGAACCATAACCGTTTCTAAATCTACAGAAATTATAAAGTAAGTTCATTTTTCAACTATCATAGTCTAAGGTTATGTGTGTTTTTTTTTTTTATTTACGTGAAATTGTAACGCGAGATATTTTTTTGTATACAATTTTGATGTCTCAGAATCCTATATCGAACAAATAATTTGTGAATTATGTTTTACGCGAGCATTAAATGGAGTTAAATGGAGCGAAGTAGAAAAGTAAAAATATGCGGGACGTTTGAATAATTCCCCGGATCACCGCACCCAACCATTGCAAACTTCAAACACTCGTTCAGCGAATAATAAACCATTTTAGTATTTAAGTTGTCCAATATCAGTCACACATCGATGTTTCAAAATTAACGACAGAAAAATGATTAAATCTTACGATTAGGTCAAGGTAAAATAAAATTAACTAATTGCGTTTAAAAAAAAAAAAAAAATGTATTTAACTTTGTTGTGCGTATTGGCATGCCGCAAAGGCGAAGTTATAGTTTTGGAAATGGAAAAAATAGCTAAAATAAAAAAAGAGAGTTTCAATATTTACAACTTTAAAAAAATTTCTGCGGTTCACTTAAAACATCAAAATCTCAATCAAAAATTTGAAACAGATAAATGTCTTGAAATGTCATGTGTAGAATGTATATTTAAAATTCATAGAAAAATCTGTTTAAAATAATATGCCGTCCGCTTGTTTCGCTTCGTTTTCTTCAGTGCAGCTAAGTGACTTGTCCATTAGTGTTTCATTCGAAAAACAATGGAATCCTAGGGGGAATTTAGTTTATCATAATACTGGGAAAAGTTTTCAAAATTTGATTATTTTTTTTATAGCTATTTCCCTTTTATTTTGCTAAATACATTCGAAAACTACATTAAAATCGGTAAAAAAAATTAAAAAATACCTTAATTACATATTATTATTTGATTATTTTTCATTTTGTTTCTGTTAAAGAAAGTATTACAGAAGAATAAACAATATTCAATACATAAGAATATTTTGTTTTATATATCATACAAGTGCAATTCATTTTAACATTAATAAATGTCATTTATACTTGTAGGATAATACTTTTTTACATCGTTTATTTTATTTGATACTAAAAAAAAATCTATTAATTACGTTTTGAAATTTTCATGCATAACTAAATTAATATTTTAATACAACTTATACGTATAATCCACAAATGTGTGTTTAACTTTTTGAATCATTCGTTATAAAATAAAATATATGAGTTGACTCTTAACTATGCTAACTTTAAAAGCTTAAAATACTTGTATGCTTTAATATTCAAAGATTATGATATAATAATTTTACGGGGCTTTTTATACTTTAAAAGAAGAGCTCCTTCATCGATCAGCCATTTCGTTCGAAATTTGCATTATTGAAACCAGTATGCAAAAGTAAACGACGAATACGACTAACGTTTTTGTTTATCTTGTCGGTAAACACTATCGCTGTAGTATATTTTTATTTGCTTCTCGTCCGTTTAGTTCGTTACTGTTAAATTTTCATTATAAACGAAATATATGTACGAATATATATATATATATATATATATATATATATATATATATATATATATATATATATATAATATATATATATGGAGGGATAATAGTTTTCATTAGACATTTAAACTTGGCACGAAACTTTTATAAGAAAAAAAAAATGTTTTATTTTCTTACACAGACACACACACACACACACACGTGCTGGTGCATTTGATGATTTTCTCAGTTGAAGTTATCGGTCTATCGGTTGTCGGATATTTTTATGCTACGCACGGACAAAACTGATCTCCGAGGAAGTCGTAGATTTACGGGCAAAGTTATATTTATACATAGATTATAGTCATTGAATGTTAAGCTTAGCTTAGCGTAATTTTTAAAAAAAATTATATTTGTTTGAAAACTTTTACATCATAAATTTATTGTTATCGTCATGTTCTGTTTGAATGGAAAAATAATCATTCCCATAATGTCAGCAGTAAAAACTGTGCTAGTTTGTCAGAAATTGAAATAAACATACTATTTATTACAAACGTGAAATTGTACGATTTCTAAACACTTTAACAACACTATTATTGTAATAAGTTGAAACGTAAATCCTATGTGAGCATTTTTTTTTCGAAACGTCATATTACATTCGTTTTGAATGTTTTTGAAGACAGTTAATGTCTTTGACTTTTTGTCATACAACATCGCGCGAGGTGCAAACAATGTACTATAAACTGTTTTGAAAGGTGCATACGGTTAAACCGAGAGAGCAGGAAACTTCACACATATTTATATGATTTTATAGGATATATGATTTCTTACATTCTCTTAACACCCTTACCTTATGTTGTTATAGTGAACTGATATTTGTTTTTTTTTTTAAGCTTTCGTTAATTTTTAGTGGAATGAAGAAATTCAATATCTATTATTAATAAAATAATAAAAAATTAAGTTAAAATTAAAAATTATTAAATGGTTAGTAATTGTAAATTATTATACTTATAAATATACAAAAGCTTAGTCCGGAGTATGTTTAATTATGTTTAATATCTATTATTAATCGTCATTATAGATCATGGGAAATTGGTTAAACCCAACAAATTCATACTTGTTTGGTTCGAATTGATACTGTGGTCTCCGCATCACCAAAAGTCGTGGCAGGATATGAATGAATACTCGTTTCACCCAAGGTGCCATTTTGTGCGTTTGCGGTGATCGGAAATGAACGTTCAGCACTACAACTGTAACACATATGCTGAAAAAAAAAAAAAAACTTTTGATAAACACACGGTAATAGATGAATATATTAATTTATATAAGAATATCACTTATCAAGTAGTTAACACTTTTATCTCGAGTCGATGTGATCTAATTTGAGTTTATTTTTTATTTTTAAAACAGCAGACATCGTACTCGACACTAAGTGGGAAAAAATTATTCGTATAAGAAAAAGCGGGTGGTTCCTAAGACGTTTTAAAGAGGAACGGTTGCAGTCGAGTTACACTACAATAAGCGGATTTCGGAGCATATCAAAACTAAACAGTGGGGTACGGGTGCCGCGTTACATTGAACGGTTGTCAATAATTCGTGTAAGGTTGTATCCAGTGAAAACTACGTGTTTGAGTGGTAATAAACCGAGTGGGTGTACACACAGCAATGCGGTATCGGTGACACTGTGCAGGAAGATTTGCTAACCCATTAGTAGCGATTTTTGGGCCGGATGTACCTTATCACCATGATCATATTATGTGGATGGGACGTAAACGAAAAATGCTAGTGGATAATTTGACTTGAATTTGACTGATAATATATAATACAACGGCATTTGGTTGGCTTTGTTTTGATATCAAATTTTAGCCGAGTAAAATTATGGTAATAAGCTGAGACATCACAAAGAAAATACTGTATGTTTCAATTTGACATTAGCGGAGAACAAATCAACCGAGACACCAAAATGCGTGTATAATATTGTAACAGGTCTGCATGACCGAGCAGCGTTGATTGGAAAGTCATTGTATAGGGTGTTCTCGAAAAAATTTAATCCATTGATGTATATTTGTGTGCTCACTCTGATGGTCCAAGAGAAAAAACGTTTAACGCCTCGATTCAAAATTGCGAAAAATATAACTATAATATAGTTATATCTTTCGTTTGTTAAAATATTTAATTATATTACCTATTATATTGTTATTATATTTTATTATTATATATTATTATATTATTATTATTATTATTATTATTTTTATTTATTATTTTATTTAATTATTTGTTAAATTAATGGTAAGTAAACCAAGATTTAGATGATAGAAAAATTAATTCAAAAAAATATTCGTACACATTCGACCTCGTCCATTTTAGAAACACTCTGTATAGACGAGTACGTACAGGTTCGGAAATTGAATTTAATATAAACGATTCAATATAAATTGTATAGTATTTATGTTTTTATCGTATTCCACACTATAAGGCAGTTTTATTTTGATCTAAAATGATTTAACGGCTTATGAATGCTATAAAGTATATATATATATATATGATATATAGTAGTGTCGTATTTAGCTTTAATCAATACTACAAACAATTTTAGTTCAATGATTGTAGCCATAAATCGTTTGTCGATCTACCGGTGTTGAGTTATAATGACAACTGCGATTCCTCACGAGTTATTTCCAAATGTATACAGAAATACAGTTGCAGACATCAAGAACCGACGCACGCGTTATAACATTATATTCCGATAGCGCGGATGCGATTTCGGCACGGAAATGTTTTCATATAAAAACACCTAATACTTCACGACGAACGTATTTATATATCGCGTGCCGACTCGAGTCACACGCACCAGTATTCCCGAGCAAACCGAGCCTTAACGAATTATTAGAGTGTGACAAGCCCCCGAATGTAATCGCGCATTCCTTCTGGTATTGCGTAATGTATAGGTGTACGAAAGTTTTTAAAAAAATTTCCACCGCCGTTCAATTCCAAAACCGTTATTTTCATTGCTACCATTATGTTCCGTATCGAGTTTTTTCTTTCCCCCGTCGAGAACGATACGAGGTGTGCTGCAAAACGGGCCCGAGGGCTGTTACGGAACATCGTAACATGGTTATTATACCCGCGAATGGGTGCAACTGTACGTAATGATTCATAATGTTTATGCAAATATGCACGGCCGCAGTCGTTGTCGGTTGTAAACGGGCACCGTAATGATCGCTGTTCCTTAGTGTACTGCGCGCGTACGGCACACGGTATTTTTCCGCGCGCCGATAATGTGTATTAAAAAAAATGCGAAAATCGATGTCGAGAAGAACGGCGGAAACGCGAATACTGCGATAATCGCAGGACACGGTGGCGTGCGTTACGCGACAATCGTCTAGACGACGGATCGATCGCGTCGAAATCAGCAGCCCGAAAAAGGAGCACGTGTCGTGTTTTTTTTTGTTGAGATTTATAGCTTTCGAACTCGAGGCGCGGGTAGTCATGATGTCGATTGCGTACAGCGACTGATTATATACTGATTAATTTAACTAAGGAACGCGCGTCTGCGCCGATCGATCGCGTAAATTTTTTAATCTAATGGTACTAAATGTTGCTCAGAATTTGTGAGCGGTTTTCAAACGGACTACCCAAGGTGTACGCGATGTTTGTATATGTATGGTATTCACCACAAGAGAACATTGTCTCGAATCGTGACGCACTGGAAATAAATATCATACGAGATAAAAATAAAATCGATTGCAAAATAAATTCATGGTAATATCGTAGACATTTTTTTTATATTTTTTTTTAATATTATTTTATGTGGTGTTGGACAGAAAAAAATAAGCTTTTTAAAAGTTGTACGTGTGCCATAAAAATGTTGTGAAGAGCACAGCGAAATCGAGTTTAGACTAAATGTTTGAAAACCTTGTACTTGAGTGTATTAGTTGTTCGTAAAATCGTTGTGAAAAGTTGAAATAATATAGTGTGTTTGGAAGCGCGCTTACTGTATTATCACCACGTAAGTAGTAGGTTTCTCGAATTTTACTACGCATGATGTACAGCGTATCTCACCACGTATTAACGATTTTTATATCGGAAGTTATTTTAATACTTATAATCATAATAATAATCAATTTTTTTAATTTTTAATTTTTTCAATTGTATATTGTGTTAGTGGGACACATACAAATGTCTAATAAAATTATTATTTTCACCCATTAGTCATTACAAAAGAAAAATAACTTTCCAGTAATTCTTATTATGCAAATTTCAATAAGGACAAATTTTGTAAAATATTATTCTAAATACTAATATAACATACGTGAATATTCGATGAGTATTAACTGAATAATAGTCATTTTAATTTCTAGAGAAGTGATATGGAAAGTCTTTTTGTTGTATATTTATTAACAATAATAAATATAAATTATTAGTAAAAAGTACTTTCAAAATTCTACAGTACAATACCGTATCGTCTGAATGTAGTAATTTAAATTATATTAACATTACGGTAAAATCACCGATATGGCAAGACAGTCGATTCGGAATGGTGTAAACGGGATCTAATATGTTTCATTTAACGATTATAATGTAATTAATTTCAGAGACTAGTTCGATTCATGATAGTTATGTATTCAGAATTTTCAATGAGTATATTTACAAATTAAATATATCTAATCTAATTCACTTTGAAATGATGTCATAGAGAATATTTGCAATACATTGTAATATATCTCATATAAAAAATGATCTTCGGTGTGTACTAGTTACGGTCATAATCAAAAATTACGTACTAGTTGCGGTCAATCCAAAAAAGGTTACATACTAGTTGCGATCATTCATCAAAAATGTTACATACTGATTGCGGTCACTCAAATAATAATAACTAATGTCAAAATATAATATAATATGTATAATACCGTTTAATAATTATTATATAACTTGTGTCAAAATATAGTATATATTATGTATAATAATAATAATTTAAAATTTTAAAATTTTGTAGGTAAAAATTTGAAAGAAATTGACTTTAGATATTCAAGCCGATTTATTTCGCTTTCTTCATAATATTGTATTGGTTGCGCTTAAAAATGCTCTTTTTCTATTGACATTTTATTAACACGACTGGTTTTTGTACAATTCATTTTCAAATAGTAATTCGTTTGAATTTTATTTAAAACGTCAATAAATATAAAAATATTAGGGTGAGAGTGGTATAACATGCTATTGAGTTTTAAATTAAAACTTTCGTATGCATTGGTTATTCGTGTCATGGAAGACGAACATTCAGCCCATAATGACGGTAGATATCTCAAATCTTCCCTTACATACACTTCTAAAATAAAGTCTGTAAATATTGTGAATTTCAAATTATTAGGTGGAAGAAGAATTGGAGTATAATAAAGCTATGGCCGTAACTAAGATATTACCTAAATTGGCATGACCGCAACTGTGATATCTGTTTATCTCAAAAATCGTTATGACCGCAACTATTATGTAGCCACAAAATTTATTAATTCTGTGATCCGAATATTACCAAAATAAATCAAGTATTTGTAATTATTAATTATCATTTATTATTTTACATTTGATAACGTGATTAAGCTTTATACGGCACGAATGTAAACAATAGCTAAGCCGATTTGATACTATGTGCTGCACTTAAGTGGTATTACAACAATGGGGTTTTATAACAGTTTATTAAAATTTGTTGACGCATACAAGTTTGTTTATCCCAAAAAATTAAATATATATGTTTTAGACACTTCTTGCCAAGTTCAATATATATATTGTATGTATGTATGTATAAATTAATGTTTTTCTGTACGTTTCTTTAACCTTCCAAAACTACTTAATCGATTTTGATTAAATTTGTTACAAAGATAGATTAAACCTTGTAGAAGGACATAGGCTACTTTTTGTCGCGAAAAAAGAAAGGGAAGCATCAGCACACCTGATAAGTCCCTAATGAACAGTTATTGTTTTGTTATTGCTATAAAAACCAAAATACAGAAAGAAGTCTATCTCACTGTCATAAACCTCAGTGTGCATCTAGAAAATGGTGAACGTATCTATTTTACTGGAAATAATTTCCAAAAGTGACACTCACCGTTTTTTTTTTTTCGATAACTGTACAAGAAATTAATATACACATGAACTTTTCTGTATAATGTGATGTTACACTAGTATAATATAGAAACACAACAGGAAGAGAATGTAAAATTTAAATTCAAAAAAGTAGTTGACGGTGGCATTAGTTTATTGACATTTTAATAATTACATTGGAAACAATAAACTGTACTACCAAAAAGTTTAAAAGCGTATAAGTATTATTTGTTTGATTTTCGTTTTAGGATTCCTATTTTATTTTAATGCCACCAAAAAATCTAAACTACACAATCAGAGTACCAGAGAGGCATGATGCAAACGTGTGAGAAGAGAACTTCAATTAAATCACGGCAAGAAACTCAGTTCTAAAAATCATCAAAAGAAAGAGCCGTGCACAAATATCCGTTCATCTCATTACGATGAAACTTTGGGAAATGGTTGGACGCATGCCGCAATGGTAACTGAGTTAATAAAACTACGTTTCGATAGATTGTACGTGCGTAGTTTTAAGATTGTGTTTCGTCATTTAGCATTTCATTAAATTCGTTTGGAATTTTTTGAATATTGATCGACGTTTAACATACTTAAATTCATATTCATTCATATTCAACAGATTTCAACGCCATTTCTATACTCTTATTCCTCCCAATAAAAGAGCGATCTGTCATTCTACGTCTCAAGCGTGAAAGAAAAAGGTAATACGAGTTTCAGAAACAAATGAGCAACGTTAAGCTATATTGGAATCCAATCGTGATCGTAATGTTCGAGCCCGTTCATCTGAAACAAACGTCCTGGCTAGACTGTTTTGTGCGAAGCAGGATAATTCGGTTAGTATTTGTAATACTGAAAAGTGTTTTTGATTTTTCAAACAAAGCTAAACACTTCAACGATTGTAATGACATCATCAATGATAAACTACAATCGGTCCATAGTCTTAATACAATGATCAATAACGTAGACATTCCAAATAATATGTTATTTAATCGAACATAACGTATTACATTATACTTTGCAACGGTTGTCACACAACAAATCTGTACATTTACAAATGATTGGATGTACACGTGTATATGTTGAACAATTTTTTTCAAAATTATAATAAAATATAGAAATCGAACGCTTAACAGAAAAAAAAATAGCATAGAAAAAGAAATTTATAAATTGGCAACTGCCGATGTCTAAGTGATAAAAACAAAAATAAAAATAAATGATGAACTTCTGCTGTTTAACGCGTTTGCTAAGAACGATAGCAATATTATTATCTCAGTGATAATGTTCGTACCAGTTCTCTTCATGTCGACTTTTACGAGGAATTATTCTCGTCAAAAAAATGAGCTGTACAAATAATCACGGTTTGATTAACATGCACACTAGTCGCTGACGAGTGTCAATCGGCTGCGGACGTTAAAAAAACGTAAAAAAATTACGAATCCCGATGAAACATACATATTTTACCAGTCATCCGCGATCGAATCCCGTTTGATCGCAGAGTTGGAGCGTTATTATGAAAATAATGTATTATGCACATCAGCCTATCTACTGGTCGTGCCTCTCGTGCACAGGCGTGATCCGCAAAATTTAACTTAAATTGTATCTACCATCAATTAATGCTGGTTTAAAGTTATGATTTCAACAAAACAAAGTTTAGAACTGAAGCAGAAATTAAGAACATTTAAATTATAAATAATAATTATATTAATAATATAATTATATTCGTACATGTATTATAAGGTAATAATGACTGTTTCAAAATTTGAAGATCGTATTCTTTTTCTCTTCTGGTAACTCAGCATCGCATTTGTATATTTATCTTATGCACGATCTGGATACGCCTATGCTTATGCGCTTGATAGAGCATGTACTCGTAAATTATGTCAAATGGTACACACACACACACACATACACACACACACACATACATACACACAGATCTACATTGTACACAATTTAATATTGCGTGCGGATCATAAATTAATTTTTTCAACTTAGTATTTACTAAATGTACTACTACCATACCACTTTTTCATAAACATATGTGTATTATATATTAGTCAGGCAATCACATTCAATATGATTCACACTCGATACGTAAATTTGCTCCTTAATCAGTTTTGTTAATTACGTAAATTGTAGTCGTTCCGATTTCAACGTGAATATGCAGAGTCTATGTTTTCCATTAATTTGTAAAACCTTTGACGTTCAAAGTGGAAAAGTAATTTACCGGATATATTAATATTATCATCGAAAAAATTGTATATACATAGGTAATGTACAAAATTGAAAATACGGGTAATAATATAATACATGCGTGCGTTCACAGACATGTCACACTGTTTTTGCGTATTATCCTTCGTGAAATTGATTTTTTTAAATACTTTACAAGCCCATAAATCGTTAATATATGTTAATATCCTTATTTTCCGAAAAAAGTTAATGATAATAAAACATTTATTTTAAAACGCTACGGACAAATACACTCTACGCAGTCGTATACAAAGATGACTGTGTTGTTTTTTTAACAAATAATTATAAACAAATTACGATTAACAATATGATCATACAGTAATATGAGTAAATCAACTTAAGGGTTTGCTGAAATAATACAACATTATTGATATCAAATGAATGACAAGCCACATTACTTATGGTAAACCGAACCGAAATCCATGGCCATGGTCATGCGTTACATTATTAAATCATATGGAAACGATCGTGTAATATGGCGATGTGTGATGGATATACAATGGTAAATAGGATATAGAAGATGTTGTCTACCAGGAATGGAACTAAACGATATAAAAGAGCGTCCGGAACAGAAAATAGGATATTTTGAATTTTCGTAGTCTTATCACGTCTTTACGCCGGTTGGTTTAATAATTGTAATATCTAATTACAATTTGAACATGAAGTACATCGACAGTGACTGTATATGACTAGATTAAACTTGAATGTATATGTTCGATGACCGTTCTATTCAAAATGGGTGTTATTATATAAATAAAGTTTTAAACGTTACGCAAAATTTGTGAAATTGCCAATTTCACGAAATCAGATACGGAGTTTCGGATTACACGAATTCGGCTATACGGCTACATTTTAGTCTTGTTGTTAGACTTCACTAGCCTTATGAATTATAAAGGATTCTTTACATTAATTGCATGTACCTAATCTGAAATTGTATGTCATTGCAGTTGTCGAATACGTGAATTCGTCCATTTTACGGATTCGACGTAACATATACACCGAGTCACACGATTTATTATAATAATAATTTATTTTGGAAAAACATAGAAAATATACATCAAAGTGATAAAAAAGATACATATCTTCTGCATACATTAAATTTTACTAATATGTGTTGTACATCAATATTCATTATAATTTTTCTTAAACTATAATACTGATATGGGAAGCTTTGCCTGCAACGTCAATATATGTACAACGATGAAATATACCGATAAAATAAAAGTATTACTACTTGAATTGTATACGCTAAACGATATTTTTGTCGACCGGATTCATAGAATTCGATTTATTCGGAATACTAACGATACTATAATACTTTCCTTTCCACCGCCAAATTTCCACAAGAATTTAAACGGTGATTTTCATTCGCTATAAAAACGTAATAATATGCAATTGAAAATGTTTTAATCAAAACTTGTGCTGTGGGTATACATTAAACTGATAAACTATTACGCGTAAGTATAAACATATATTTAGTCGCATCAGCTATCACTTATATTTTATGATAATGCTTAACCCTTTGAAAACTAACTGAATCGTATGATATCATATCCACTTGTAATATATTATTGTCGCTTATTAATTCCTCTGCGGTAGTCCAACGATTAGTTTCAAGTATTGTACCTAATTTTGGTTAATTGTTTGAACCGAACACGATGGTTATGATACATGACGGAAATGCACACAAAAACACAAATACATACGAACGTACAAACATAATCAACGGATTAATTACATTACATGAACTGATCGTGTATTATCTTTAATACAAATTATTGAATTATTATAAATTTACTAATATTTGTTTACACGTACGCATGTATGCGATATGGAAAACATTACATTTTTAATAACTATAACTCAGCTTTTCCCTACCGACTTCAAGTATTATCAAGTAATAAACATATAATAATAAATATTTTTTAATACGACTAAAAAATATATTTAACGAGCTTAAGGTTTTGTGTAACCTCAGGTTAATGTTTACCAGTTGTGAAACCTTTGGGCTTAAAAGGGTCTGTCAGGATAATAAACAAAAATCCCTAAAAATCGAGCAGAAAAGAATTTTACAGGAATTTGGCTGTAACTTCATGAAATAAATGATGTATAATATTATGTAATATAAATTATTGGAGTGTATTATACATATCGATTTGTTTTTAGTGTATTAAATCATAAATACAATTATAAAAAATAAATAGATTATTAGTAGATATATAGATACTATAATAGATGCATGTATTTAATATGCCTTGAACTATATGCACTTTAAATTACAATTGTAACATTAATGTTATTTAAAGATATTTTTATGTTATGTTTTAATTTAGATACCATAGAAAATGACAATTTATTTCATCATATTAATACATAAGTATTCTTTTTTTTCGTACACAACCATTTATTTTGATAATAGAAAAATCCAGAAAATTTTAGAATGGTTCCTTAACTATTCCCTAACACTGTTATTATCTTCGGCTTGATCAATATAACTATTAGTTAAAATACGATGGACGACTATAACGCAATTTTACAGCCAATAATTGTTTGAAAAAGTCCAACCGAATTGATGGGAAACGATGATATACATAAAAACAATTATTTGCTTATCATCAAAGTAGTGGGAATAGAAATATTTTCATTTCAATGGACAGACACTCGTCCATAACATACAACCGACCGAAATTCAGCTGTCGAATCGCTATACGTCATTTTCCTATATAGATGACCACACTACCAAATGTGTATAGTGACATTTCTGATTATAATTAACTATATTTACTCATCAGGCCGATGTCAATAGGAATTCAGGACCATGGATAATGAATTCATAATAGTTGAAAACATTTAGTGTTTCAGTAGTAAAACGAATTTCGAAAACCACCAGTCGGGAACCCGTTGACTAGTAAACACTAATTTATAACGTTACTGTGGTTTTATTCAAAATTTACCGACGACGTTTTTGAACATACTTGTATGGAAATCTAAAAATACAAATCTTTCCTGCCACAAGTGTGTGCGATCAGTTATTGACTATTTTTTATAATGCCTGACGAAATTTTGGCAATTAATATTGATCTAATTTTTAAAAATGAGATTAATTTGTAAACATTTTACTCGTATTCTATGACATACGATGAGTGGGAATGATTATTAAAATCCCCAATTTGTGTGAATTTTTTAATTATAAAATGCAACACAAAAAATAAAATAAAATAACGTATGGACCAAAAACATTTCCAAGATGAATTGGAATCAGCTCAATAATTACATTTTTAGTATTTTCAGATGCCAAACCTCGACGAAAAATCTAAAGAGTTAGACAGTTATAGTAATGATGCCTAACAAATTTTATTTTTCAAGACTAATAAGCATACCAGAAATACGATTTATTACCGATCGAACAAACAAAAGTGTAATTTTCATAATATATTACGTTCTACTTTGAATACATTTATGTTTACGGAAAAACTATTGCGTTGCACTCCTCGAGGAACAAAACTGCAATTACAATCACTGAATGCGCAAAACTGTATAGGCTTCATACAGAACACGCGTATAAACCCATGCACACACACTTATGTACCGATATACATATGTAGCGAGAAAAATAGGTTTAATACATTTTGCGTGAAAAACCAAATGTCAAAGCAAAAAAAAAAAAGTTTTGTGTGCCAAAAATCAGATATTATGTAACAATAAAAGTTTCACTCGAGTTTGTCTTGCATTGAAATAACTAATACCGTACGTATTATTATTATTATTATTATTTTCTTACTTAAAACATGTTTTATTTACCGAGTTTATCAACAAAACAATCAGCACATTCCGCGTCTCTTGAACGACAATAGCGAATTCGTTAAAACTTTAGTGAGTATTCGAAAACCACGAGCATAACGTAACTTATATAACCTACCTGACGAATTATTTCTCGTAATGCGTTCAACGAAACAGTGTCTATCGCATTATTTTCTCTCATTGTTCGCATTACAAAAATGTCGAACACGAAGCTTCTCGAAATGTGCACCCCACGCATCTGATAACCATATGTTTTGTGTGTCGAACAGTTTAAAACAAAACACTTTGTCGAGTTTATAATAAAAACTATACGTGTGTATGCGCGCACATTATAATGATATTTTATTTCGTTTCGATATCTATTTGAACATCATGTATAAAATACAACCGTCAGCGAGGAGCGTTTAAAGTATAATACATATATATTCAATTTTTTTTTTTTTATAATAAACCTTTAACAATTTATTTAATTTTTTTTCAATTATCATCATTTCGGTTGGTTTTGTTTTTACGCAATATTTTTTATTTATTTCTTATTCGTTTCCAACACGTGTTTTTGGCAATCATATGCGAACACCAATAATACGGTGTTCGAAATAACGATTCGGATGTACGCAAAAATTTAATAAAAATAAAACCTAACGCAAACGCGGCCGTTTGTATTCTATTTACTGTGAACATTTGCCAGAGAAATTGTAGTGGAATTTCTCCCGTGCAGACAATATTTCATACGCAGTCATATATGACCATAATATAACGACAGGTCGTTCGAAATACTTTTCAGTTATTTCAAAAACGCATACGCATCACATTAGTACATGCGCCATTTGCAAACACGTAAAGTATAAGGTACAAAACTGTTAAAAATGGAAAAAAATGGATTGTAGCATACAATTACAACTGTTTTACTACGTAATAATATGAGTTTCTCAAGACATTGTGTTGTGTTCAGGGGCGAACTGGCTAAGGCAACGAGTGAGCGATCCCAACTTGGGTCGATAAAATGTATGGCTGTTTGAATTATTTTGGACCGATAAAATTAAAACTGAACAAACGTAAAAGTTGTATACTTAGATTTATATATTATTTGTATTTCTTTACTGATACTGAATAAAATCAAAAATGAGTTAAATAGTAATTTTCAAAATTTTGGGCTGATTTTTATTTCCAGTCCACACCTGGTTGTGTTATGCAATAACTATAAACTAACAACTTACTAAGAATATATTGGGTTACATTAAGGACATATATAGTTGGGAGTTTACATGTAAAATTTCAAATACTTTGAAATATATCAAAATCATTTGAAACTAAATTTAGTAACTGTTAGTATGTTACAATATGATATTATTTTATGATTGTGTTTCGTGTCAACTTTGGTAATATGTTCAAATTAGATTGATTTGTATTAAAATAAAAAACATGGGATAAACAATAAAACATTTAGCATCGAATAACGTGTTTAATAGTATATAGGTACAATAATTTTCATTTATATGTTAATGATTAAGAATGTTTGACTTTCTAAAGAACTCCGAACTCTACAAGAAATGTGCGTTATTTCGAGTAATAACTTATTTTCCACTTGTGTGTAATCTTACTTATTGATAAACGTAAACGGTGATCTTAAAGTATGTTGCTTGAACATTGCAAGATATTATAAACAACACAATATTACGATTGGTGCAAGGAAATATAATAATAATATATAATTAATAAATAAATAAATATAATAATATTTAATATTGTAATAAACTACATGGGTTCATTTTTTCCACCGACATAAAGTCAATGTTGAACAAGTTTTTATTTTATTGTATCGAACCAGTATTACAGAAATATTTAAAGTTTGGCTGAGTGGAGCAGTGGGACGTGGTTTTCCAGAGTAATCATTTAGATTTTGCAACTCCAATACACTCGTCTTAACTTCAAAATACTTCAAAACAACTACGATAAATTCGAAGTAAGACTGAAAACTTAAAATTTATCACAATAAAAATGGTATGGAATACACGTTTTCTTATTTTTTTTTCTGTTGGAGTGTTATGCGGCGACGGCTTTAAGTTGTACGAAATAAGTCTTATAAATGTACGCAAATCGGATGAAATGACGGGAACCGTTCAAAAAGAAAAAGAATCCTTGCGTATTAGATATTCAGTTATCATCACCGCCAGGTAGTCACGAAGTATTATTTAAACGAGCATCAAGCGTCGAACACGCGTGCAAATTTATATTCGAACAAAAACTGTTTTTCCTTTTACGAATAGTTTTCACGCGGACGCTTGCGCAATATCGTCCGCATTATATGTTATGACCGGCGGCGAGGGACGGTGCACGGTTCGGGAATGTGTTTTTGTAGTGTACAATACGGCCAAGTTGTAACGCGCTTTCGCGTAAAACGTTGCGCTTGTACAATGGACGAGAACGCAAAAAAAAAAAAAATAACAACCGTTTCTATCAAATATTTAAACTATATATTAAGAGTACGGCGCACCAAGGCCGGATAAGCCAAAGCGCGTTTTTGTGTACGAAAACTTTCGAGCTTTTCGCACGAAGAGTTGAAAAAAAAATATTAATAATAAAAAATAAAAGAAGACAATAGCCGATGCACTACGGCGTATTATTGTACGCGTTTTATGCACGCACATATTGTTATACTGCGCGCGTGACGATCTAAAAGAACATACGTACGTGTGTGAATGTGTGTGTGTGTGTGAGAGAGAGAGCACAATCGTGTCATCGCACATTTGTGTACGCCGAACGGGTAAGTGTTCCTGTACATTTCTCAGCGCCTTCCGTCCTCTATTCAACCGCTCTACTACCGTCAACGGTCCGATATCGCAACGAACGCTGTATATTTGCACCGACCATCCGACCATCCAGTGGAGACCAATGAAGGAAGGATGTTTTCAATATAAACGTTTACGGGTTTCGGTATGAGCAATGTTCTCCATAAAACCGGACTATAATTCAATACCGTCTTATTCTCCGTGATAATCACACAGCGCAGTACAACTTTAAAACTGTTCAAAAATCACAACGATAGTAATATTAATAATAATTTAAGCGAAACATTTGCCATTGCAACTGCGTTAGTCGTGTTGTAAGGAACAACGTTGTACAACCGCTGTCGAATACAAACGGACCGAGCGTATACTATATTGAAGTTTTGATATTGTCTTATAAATATAGTAAGGAATAATATGCCTTTATATCTTATGACAGCTGCAGCAGACGTGCATATTGAAAACCTTGATGAACTTGGGCTTATGTTTTGTTTACGTTTTATTTTATTGTATTGACACGCAGTTAAATAGTCATGAGATTGGTAAAGTTATAATCTTTTCTACGAACTGATTGATCAGCACTGGTAAAGTTTAACTTGAGAGCACGTTTATCGTAATTCACTTATCGTTATAATTAGAATTTATCGAATAATTGGGATTTCGATTGCATTGTTTTCCGAAGCTTTCTATATGATACTCGTTTTGTTGGACATATGTTTTAGATATTTTTAAATTAGAATAAGACATTTAATTTTGCAATTTTTTCGCATTTTTTAACAATTTTTAATTTTAAGGTCATTTTTATCATTTTTAGGGCATTTTAGAGGTTTTTAAGTCAGTTTTGGTGTTTTTAATTTAAAATTATAGATTATAGATTTTAGATTTATAATATAAAATATTAATTTGTTAACAATATATGAAAACCCAAATCACCTATTTCTTATCTACATTTCTTACGTATTAAATTTATATTATACAAAATATTATGTATATTCTTAACCAGCGTAGTGATATACTAGAGCAATAAAATCAATAAAGACGTCCGACGAAACATCACACCAGGTCACATCGTGTAGTACGAAGTTTATCGTTTAATAGTAAAGTTGAATTTAAAATATTTTATAATGCCGAAACTAAAATGTTCGACGGCGAGTCGACTGCGTGCATTTGTTCAAGAATTTGGTTAAAATGTTTTTTTTACCGACGAATTAGTGTTGTTGTGTAAGGTATGTAAAGTAAAATTTGCTGCTGAAAAACGTTTTACCATACAACATATATCAAGAGACAAACATATAAATGAAAAACAGGAGGACATTTCTATTTGAAAACCTGAAGCACGCTCTCGTGATTCAGTGTAACAATAAAGAATAATTTTATTTATTAATATATGAAGTAAAATAAAATATTTATGTACATTTAATGTAATATTTTTAAATTTTAAACCAGCGAATCTTAAACTTTTGTAGAACACGGGCGCCCGATGTAATTTTTAGAAATAGCGGACCCCCTACCAATTTTTTATCGAATACAATTTTTTTTTTTTTTACAAAACATCTCATTTTAACAATTATTAGGCTTAGATACCTAATTGTATTGAATTTCACATTGTCATTGGTGTAATAAAAATAAGATAGGTTTATCTCTTACAATATAAGATATATTTTATAATTTTATACGAAAAAAATTAATAAAAATCCAAAATTATTGTAATAATGCACTCGTGTCACATATTGATGTTAAGGCTGCCGCGGACTCCCGACATGAGTATTGCGGATCCCCAGGGAGCCGCAGACCATAGGTTAAGAACCGCTGTTTTAAACTATTTTAAATACATTTTAAAAACATTTTGAAATGGATTTTTTGAGTTTTTTAAGTCACGTTTGCATTTTTTTAAGGACATTTTTCGCGTTTTTTATGGACATTAAAATCCTAGTCCAAGTTATAATAAACATATATAAATCAGGAGGTATCCGATTTCACGTATATTAATTTCATCAAGAAGAGTTGTAATCGACTACTTTTTTTAATATACGTTTAAATAAATTTACTAGTTATCTGCAGGGTTCATCAAAGTCAATAACGCAATTGTGAAAATTACACGTTGCAATGTTTTATCTGCGAACATAGAACAAAAACGGTAAAAAATAAATAATTTTAGAAAAAAAAAACCGGACGCACACAAACTGCATGTAAACTTATTACGATTAAAATGTATAACGATTGTAAGACGGTAACGAAAAACAGCATAGTACGGTTGACTTTTGCACTAGGTTGGGTCAAGTCTGTTTTGGCCTTAGTCACGCCCGTGTTAACTGCATGTACAATCAAATTAGGTATATAATGCGTACCTATAGATCTAAATATTGTCGACTTTATGTACATTATGTGATGTATAATGGCGGTTTTATTAAGACGGGCAAAATATCATAAAAAAACCGATCGTCGTTACACGTGATTTACAAGCGTGACACGATTTACTCAAACCATTTATAGTAACGCTACACAATATTATATCAAAAAACCTACGATGAACCGTAATATACTATCGTCGTACATTATATACATTATATACAGTCATTGGTTCGCGTAATGACTAGGTGTCGTACACGAAAGTTCAGTCGGTTTAGTTTTAATGACAATTTAAAAATTAAACTCCGCACTGCAAGTCGTGTAATGCGCGTATTCTACGTAAAATCCCGTGGACGGTTGCTCGAACGATCTATTGCGATCCGTTTGATTTATCGGTAAAACTTTTGTCTTTTCGACAGCGATAATAATACGAGTGGGAAGTTGCATCGATCAAAAAGACGGAAAAAAAATTTCGGCGAGGGAGCGTTTGGATATATAATCATCGTTTTCGCGAAAACTTAGGATGCGTGTACAGCCAGCAGTTGCTGTACGCTTGTATTTTCAATACAAGCATTAATACGAGACACAATCGTAAGAAATATTTGAACATTGGTTTGCTAATTGACTTCATTATCGTTTAACATTTATTCTTTGATGGAATATTGGAAATTAACCACTTGGCTTTCAAACCCACAAGAAAAATATGGCAAAACATACAATCACTCACCTTTTCACTATCTTATCAGCATTCTTATTTATATGTGCACAATAGTTTACACAATACTGTGGCATATCTAGATCGCATGTGCAATTGTATTTAATTGGATCAGAATGTAACACGCGTATCGTAGCCAACGTAATTCGTTTTAACGAATATGCAATTTTAACAATGTTCGTTTGATTCGATTAAAACAATGCGGGACGAATAATAATAAACACCCGGCCAGCAGTAATTAATTCGTTATACATTTATCGAAACGACACACGATAATATCGTACGCGCTCACATGGTACAACATACAATACGCATAATTCATCGAACGAATCTGCTTGCATTTATCACGTTCGGATTTCACTGATGATCATTTTACGTTAGTCTACATCACGGTTTGACGATTTGCAGTTTTGTTTGGTCCACGGATCTTTCCGTGAGATATTTCAATAAAGTCGTCATATCGGTCAGTGTTGTCATGCGTAGTATTGCCCAAACGACACGGAAACTGCAACTGTAATGGAATGCATTTATTTCAACGACATCCGTCGGGTGCACCAAATAATTATGATTTTCATTAGATACGAATACGACATTAACGAAAACACCACGTACGTACGGCTATCTTTTACTCAACGCGTACTGTTCGACTTTCAGATAACCTCGAGAAGGTATCGCGTGCCTGCAGTACACAAATCGCACGCGTCGGAAGTGCCACAAAGGACCACGGAAACGAATCAATACGGTTTCGATTTGCACCGCAGCATCAAGAGTATGTGCATACGGCCACGATTTATCGGATGACCGTTATATGGGGTGTTTTATAGGTGTATGTACACACGTGTGTGTGCAATAATAAAATCGACGTACACTATTTACCCGGACAAAATTTTATTGCGTACCCACAGCGTTCCCGAAGAAATGTTATCAATACACCAGTACTTTCGCACACACTATAGAACTATATATATATATATAGAGAGAGAGAAAGAGAGAGAGAAAGAGATAGAGAAATAAAAAATTAACTTGTTGATATGATATTCTCTCTCTCTTTCTTAATTATTTTTTCCTAAAAGTCATTGTGTGCAGCGAATCATTAACAACGGATGGAAGGACATTGATCTATTGGCGTAACTTTCTCGTCTATTTATATATATAAACCGATTTTAAAGGAGAATCCTTTTGTATTAAAAATAAATTGTAGTGATAATGGAGAGAGAGAGAGAGAGAGAGAGAGAGAGTTTAAATAAAAAAAATGCCGAAAAATCGTTTAAGGAAAAAAATCATCCAAACTGCGTGAGAACAGCGAGACGCTTTTTTTTATACTGTAGGATCATCTTCATCGTCAAACGATTAACAATAAACGCAACTTTTCGACTTTCCCAAATTTTAGTAGGTTTAAATGTCTATTCATTCATATATATTGAATTAGTAAAAACGGGATACCAAACACGTAAAATTTACCATAAATCACTATTTTCCGGCTAAGGAATAGGGGATTATACGTATACAGAGTGATTCGTTTAACATGGACAGTTAAAATTGTAATGATAATATGGTGTATTTGTATATTCTGAAATCAATTTTATAAACTCGAGGGAACGTTATCGCTGGACAAAAGTAACCTAATAATTTGGTGGTGCTTGGAGGGATAAATTAGATGAATTAAAAGTTTGGAAATTTTAGAATTCAAAAATTAAAATTGAACTAGAAATATAGGAACAAGATAACTTTTACTATTGTTTATAATTTATATATATATTAATATTTTACATTAACTTTGAAAATCAATAAACTAATCTATACATATAAAAATTAATCAATACTTTGTTGTTGACTTACAAACAGTTTGACTAATAAGATTAATTTATTTTGTTTTCAAATGTTGACAATAGTTTAAGGGAGGTTTTAATTGAGAAAAACATTAAAAAAGTTACATAAGTGCAACTAATTTTACCTTTTAAGTGTCACTGATACAAGGATACGAGAATAAATAAGTGGTCCATGAGGAAAATCCCGTTTTATAAAATTATTCATAAAAATTGCTTAAGGTTGTCCAAAAACTATGATTATTGATTTGCACTGGCCATCGAGCAACTGAAGGTGATGATTATGTGAATCATACACATAGAATAACAAAGGTAATCTACGTTTGGGAAAGAAACATTATTGTTTATCTCTGTGAATTTCGTGAAAATTATACTATAGTTCATTGTGAGTTGTTCTCTTATCTTTACTCATTTAAATTTATTTTCAGTCTAATTAATTTGCATAAAGCTATAATATTTTTAAAAATTCAGAATATATGGCAATATAAACAGGGGTATTTACTACAATAACGAAATAACATATAAAAAAAAAAAAAACCAATTAGAAGAAAATTTAATTTACAGTAAACCATGTTGTTAATTTATGTTAACGCAATGCAACAACTATTATCTGGTGGCTAATTTTATAAAATCACTTATGTTATTCTACTAAAATCCCAATACCTATTATAGTTATTTTCAAATAATTCATAAATCATAATTTTGTGTTATGTCGTTATTGTAACAAACAGGCGATATATTTACAAGTTTATTTCTACTAAGAAACATTGTAATAGATAAAATGTAAACTATCAAGATGTGTATTTGTAAGATTGTTATAAGGTTGTTAATTATCATAGTTCAGGGGCCACAATGTCATATATAAATGCAATGATATCAAGAGCCAAAATGTTTTAAAATACGTTTTATAATTTTATATAATCTTTATCTGACCTAAACAAATTTAAATAAAGCTATTTCAACACAAATATAATAATTGAAATATAGCTAAACAAATTTATTTTTTTATTTATTGTTTATATTAATTGATTATATATTTTTGTTTATTAATCTGTATTCTACAACCTTCTATTTATATAATAAAACATTTTTTTTATATACAAAAAATTAAATTAAAAATTAAAACTTTTGTAAATAAGATGCGGACTAAAAATTGACCACCCCGTCATAGTAACTATTATATAACTATAATATAACTATACCTATAACTATAACTTATAACTATTTTATTTAAATTTGAAATAACAATAACTGTTATTGTTGTTTCAAATTTAAATAAATGAAATATATTATTTAATGAACATGATATTTTGACGTAATATTTAAATTTTTTTTTCAATGTATTTATTCTTCATACAAGAAGCCAATACAGAACAACTTCTATCGGGTTCGCTAGTTTAAATTTAATTTACTATTCATAGTTTTGAATCATGAGAAATCATGATTTTATTTTGTATTTTTTGATTTTGTAACTTTTGGTGAGCATCATGGAATTATTTAATTATAATACGTACAATATTGTTTACCTACTCGAATGTGCCTAAATTGCCTATCCTGAGAACCGTTCAAGAGCCAAAACTCGGTTTAGAATCTTTCTGGTTTTTCAAACTTCAGAATAATAATGTATCAGAACGTATATTTTTTTTTATATAATATGGTTTCCGTCGTTTTGATATTGACATTTTCATATACATCTGTCCAAAACCATTCCCCGGCCACATTGTCAAGTACAGTACGCATGGCGTAAAGAAAAGTGTTACGTAACGAAACTATGAAATGTAATCGATCGGTCGAAACCTGTATTCACATTTGGCTATTTTTTACGAGTTCAAGGTTTGCAACTGTTTAATATCAGACGACGAAACGACCAATCATTTCGCGATTTTGGGCGATCATCTGAGTATCGAACGGGCGTACATTGTTTGCGGAACATTATACCAACTCGTAATTTAAATCGTTCGAAAAATAATAGTTTTCGGTTGCTGTTTACGGACGATGCACGCATTGCAACGAAGAAAAAAAAACTACAAAACTATCTGATAGATGGATGTTGCGGTTCAGGGGACGTGTTGTCGCCCGTTTTGATATTAGTTTCGGCTGCCGTCATAAGCACGGATCGTCTGGGTAACAGCACATCGCCGTCGTCATACGTCTCTGTTTTCGCGTCGTCAACAACGGCGTAAAATTTGATATTCGGCCGGCACGGGAACGGTGGGTTTCGGTAAGAGTATTGTAATCGTAATGCATATCGCGTGGTGTCGCTGAACTATTTCGTGGTCGAAAACCGCCGCAGTCAGCAAAATTGTCCACGGTCGTCTCGCTTCCGAATGGTCAGCGTACCGCGAATGGATGTATATTGAAATATCTACGTTCGGATGAACGATGACGGACAGTGATGACCAGACATGACGAGCCCATAGCACGTGGGTCACGGTTTCTATTTAGTGCTGATTTAAATATCATTCATAGTTTTCATTTGGGTTTCTAGTTTTCTCATGGGGGAAACAATAAAAACGATAATTGAAAATAACGTAATGCGCGTGTATGTACATTTTCAAATTATGTGCTTATATGATTAATGCGTAACAGTAAATTATGTATAAGTTCTCATGTAACGATGAATAATGATTGATTTCCACGCGTGTGTTTTAAAATTATTTTTTCCTGATTGGTTTTCATGGACGAAAAAAATTCAGTTTCGACCCGCTGTTACTGTAAATCAGGGACAACGAAAATATTAGAAACGAACTAAAGTTTAATTATCTGATTAAAGACCAGCAGTATATTACATAGACTACGTTTCATCAAGGTAAAATATGATGATTCATTTTTTTTGACGTTGAAAGACAAACGATACTTACGAGTCTCTACTACGGTAGATGTGCTTGAAAATTTATTTTTAACCGACGATATTTTGGAGCAGATTTGATGGCCGAAATAGTATTTTTCTAACGAAAATAAAAATTCAAAACGAATAACTGGGAATCCAAAATGTTACGTTTTCGTCGCGATATGTTTATTTTGATTATTTTTATCATCCCTCGGAAATGTGCAATAAATTAGCCTAATTATAGATATAAATATATTAAACCTCTTATTCGCTAAATAAAAATTTATGTACATATATTTTTTTTGACCACACGAATGAAGATCTCTAAAATAAAAAATGTTCACTGTAACGTAAATCGGATCACTACCTATATTAATTTTGGATCGACGTAGAAAAACAGAAGCAAATATAAAAAAAAAAAAAAATTAAAATTAAAAATACTCAAAGAAACACAAAACCAGCAATTTAATTAAATTGTATTGTGCGTAAGTTGTATTGGTATTGTTTAAGTACGTACTCAAAAATTCGAACGAGTATCGAATAAACGAACATGCCAATTAAGTTACGTTGTGCAAGTGTTAATATTCATACACGTGTTTAATTACGAACATCCGGTGAATGCGTGTATATATATATATATATATTTAATACTCATGTAGTGCTCGTGCCACTACAAAGCTTTTTTCAAGTAGGACTTGACATCATTTCGTGTACGCGATTTTCTAAAAGACCTCTGCGCCTCGATTAAAAACGTACACGTTTACAATACCTGCGTACATGATACGATCGTAAATGCGATGTAAAATGTTTTTCCCGAATAAGTTGATGTTGTAAAGACTAGTAATGATAAAACATGAGTGTATTTATTGTTGTGCTAGTTGTTGTCGTTTGAGACCATCGATCGAAAAAATATTACAACACAAATACATTAAATTACCTATTGAATATCTCATCTGTGATCGATTCAAAAGTCTTCAACGCTAGAACGATGAACTGATTTTATCGGAATCCAATGTAAAGTGAACAAAAACTAATATACAAATCATAAAGTTTGCAAACAGGCATGCGATTTAATTATTTAATTTATGTACTTACGGTTTAATCACTATTGTGATAAATAATAATTTACAATCGATTGTAATAATAATAACAATTGTTTTCAACGCGAGCATCGGAAGATTTATAAAAAGAATACATTTACTTTAGGACACACGTGATATACCGGTTTTTTTCACCTAGGTCACATTATAAAAAAAATTAAAAATAAAAAAATTCGTTATTTGTAAACCGTTTGATTTGCCGACAATTTGGCCAAGCTCCATTAAGCCCTGCACTCTTTCCGCCAATGGCTTACCTATAAATATATATGCCAGCAGCGTATACGTATAACACGCACGTGTAACACGTGTAGATGAAAAGGAGGAAGAGGCGAACATAAAGCGTTGTGGTTACATTTATGCGTGGCAATTTACATAACGCGAGCTTGGAAATTAGTTTACTTATTTATGTACGGACGGCGGAACGACCGCCATGTACAGTTTTTTCATGGTTGAATTACGCAATGTATCGATCTCTGATGTTCGCAACAATTAAAACAATATCTATTTAAAGAATATATTAACTATATTTTCCGACTCGTAGATTTTTATTTTAATCTATTAATAGGAATTATTCCGTGGGAATTATAACTATTGTTTTCAAATCGAATCTACTTTTTATTTTTACATGAACAGTTTCTAATTTTTCTGGAATTTCGTGGTGTAACATCATCAAAATCGCGTCACAATTGTATTATTTAACGCAACTTATGTATGTCTGAGACAGAGTCGACTGGGGAATAAAAAATGTGTTTCGCTTTCGCCAGTTTTCCGTTGATATGTTTATACGTACAATACGTTTGGAGCTCAAATTGCATGCGAGGCCGAAAGAAATCGATTGGCTTTGAACAGTTGTAAGCTTCCGTTTTATTTAGGTGGACTTACGGTTCGCACGCAAGGACCAGGCAGGAAATCGGTACGATCTGTATACACGCGTTTGAAACGAGTTCCGATTCAGGCGAACTTCGTTACATAATACATGCGACCTCTTTACGTGTGACAACCAAACCGTGATACTAAAGACGAGTAACATTTTAATCGTATTGTAGTTGTTTCCCAGGCGTTGCGGGAAAAGATAAAGGAAATAAAAATGTCTACGATTTCCACTTGTCAACGTTTTCCTTTTTCTTTTTTTTTTTTATTCGAAAAGAGTGAGTTCAAGAGCTTTCTAAAACGTACCCCGTGGTAAGAATGTTACGAGGTTCGATGTGAAAAATAATTGGAACTCTGAGTGTATACACACACTATAGTATGCAAATTCCCTCCCGAAGTGTGCCAACTCTAAGTCGGATAAAATAACGTACCTACATATACGCACACGTTACACCGTACGGATAAACGTGCACGTCTGAGTAGTTCCGTAAAAAACTTGCAAATTCAATTGCTTAAGATGAATAAGCACTTTTTTTTAACGTTCATTAAAAACGGATATCTGCAGGGTGATATGTTAGAAATGCATTGTATTCGATCGGTTTATAAATATTACGTATTTACGAACACATAGGTTTCATCGCGTGTAAAGCTTTATCTTTACACCGGTTTATCTGTAAATTCGGGTCAATATATGCACCGTGCATAAAATTCTTATTTGTGTACGCATTTATGAGTAATGTCCGTACTATGCTAACGGTACTAATATCGCAATTATTTTATTTTTCTTGGCGTTTTTGACGCGTTTGTACGATTCGTGTCAGAAACAAATCCAAAAAAATGTTTATGTTTCTGCCACGTAATATCATTTAATTCGTTTGATTCCAACCCGCAATGTTCGTTGCAAAACATTTAGATTATCATTAAACATTATTAATGACAAACTCACCTGATGGAGACCAGTATCATAGCGAATATCAAATATTTTCCCAAAAGCGGGACCACTAATGATGTCGGTGGTATAATCTCGACGACCAGCAAGAAGAACACGTGGAGACTAATAAGAATTGATATGGACAACGTCACCTGAAACAATAAAATCGTGTAAATAAATGTAAATTAACTTATATCTACTTATTTTTTTTTTTAAATAATAATGTTTCGTATAATCTACTGGTTACAAATTGAATCATAATTCATAATTACAACAGTTCATAGCATACTATACATTTACAGTAAGGTTAGGTTAGATTTGATGAGTTGTAATATTTCATATAATATATGAAATATTACAACTCATATTATGTATTTATTTAAATAATTTCGAGTATGTTATGTACAGGCACTTATATACTATATATAACGCAATAAGTTATGCACATAAAAAAACATTTGTTACCTACGGTATAAATCATTTTTTTTTTTGCTTAAAAGGAGTTAATTATAGATTTTATGAACCAAATATTACTTCTTCAGTTTCACGCATGTTGGTCGACTTAAATTTCAATCTTCGTGATTACATAACGTTTATGTTTTGTAAATGGTGACTGAAAATTGATCTTAATACACAATGCCTTGATTATTATATTTGTGTGTTACTTTAGCTTACTCGTGGACAAATGAATAAAAATACGCTTAGCCAGACGAGTATAGAGTTGATGAAGATCGACTGTGAATTTATTTACCTATTGTGGTATTTTTTGCTGTCACTCGGAGCGAACTAATTTTATGTAGTTTTTATATTCGTAACATGTGGTGTGCTGCAGTACAATGTTGATCTATAGTTTAAATCGCGCCTAATAAAAAGCGATATCAATTAAGGAAAAACGGTGAAATTACTGGTGATTTTCGAATATTCCAAACTGACGGTTAACGTGAATAATATAAGTCGTTGTCGGTTGGTTGATTATTGTTGACAAATGGTTAGAGCTCGTACGTCAGATAAAAGTTGAGAACGCGATTTAGAACACCGATGCTTACCTGTGGCAACAATACAAAATATTTTCACCAGGGAAATGGAACCATACCAAAAAGAACCGGTTTTGGAACCAGAACACTTAGAATATTGGGAACCGTATCCTAACCGGAACAATTTTTTTTTTTGTAATTATTTTTTACGGTGAATTTCGTTTATTTTTAATAATTTCATTATTTGTATTTATATAAATGAATATATCATTAGTAGGAAATGAGAACTAAACAAATACGTTGATCTATTATTATTATTATGATTAGGGTTCATTACATTCAAAAATAACAGACTTGGGTAGTATTCCGAATACTTTTTAAGTATTTCAAATACTTTTTAAATACTTTTTTTGAAAGTATCCAATAAAGTATTTTGAATAATTATAACGAGTATTCTGAATACATTATTTCGAATACCTTTAAACCATTAAATCATCTCTTTTTTTTAAACGATTTTATTATTTCTTCGTCATATCTTATAGATATAAGCTCTTATCAGATTTTTATTATTGTTGTAAATCATAATCTATAACAATTATATAACATAAAAAGGCAATAATTTAACGTATATTTAGTCTACAATTTCAAATATTTCTCATGATATCTATAATTTTTATAGTATGAAAAACTAGAAGTATTTTAAAAGTATTCGGAATACTTTTGAAAAATTCTAAATAATGTATTCGGAATACAATTTGTATAAAGTATTTGAATACATATTCGGAATACTATTTTTGTAAGTATTCGAGTATTTATTCTAAATACTTTTAAAAAGTATTTTACCCAAGTCTGAAAAATAATCATTTAAGTACATACAGAATTCAAACGTCTAAATATAAAATATTTCTACGTTATAACATAATAATGTAGTTGGAATTACAACAAAAATAAAATGTATTTTATTTATTGCGATTTATATCTAAAAGTCTTCTAGTTACCCCAATAACGAGAAATTCTGAAAATATGTTTATAAATAACTAGGAACATTATGTTAGTGGCTATAGATATCTGATGTACGCCTGAGCGGTTAACACATTTCTGTCGTTATTAGTGTTGTTACTCATTACCGTCTCACATTGTATCTATTTACTATTGTACGTTATTATAGGTCGTTCAAACACATAAATAATACATTTATACATCTATATTCGTATTATAAATAATTTAAAAACATAAAAATTTTTGTTTATTTATTATTATTATTATTATTTATATTTTATAAATAAGTAATCAAATAATATTAGAAGATTTTTTAACTTTTTGCAGAGTTATTAAATATTCTAAAATGTTTTAATATTCACATATCACATATTATTTTAAGGTAAAACAAATATTTGTTATTATTATTACAATTTTAATTATTAATCTATGAGTTAAAATGATCAGTATAATATCCTGTACAAATTAAATTAACTTTCCTTTGGATTATTTACTAAAACCGCAGAACGAAAGTCTATCCTTTTATTTTTTATTTTTAAATCAACAATACACCTGCCACCCAGAACCACTGATGAGATAATGCTACAATTATGTAAATCTATTCTTAAACAAATATAGTATGCACACTAAGTGGTATTTAAAAAAAAAAAAAAGAATGAATGTATATTTCAAAGATTTAAATACTAAATACTGATATACCTATTTAACAATTGGTAATTTAAAAACAATTTTACCACCAATGAATAAACTTTTAAAAACAAAAAGGTTATTTGAAACAGGGTCTTGCATTATATGGCAGTGATGATTAAATTTTTTACTTTCTTATTCCTCTATTATCCTTAGCTATTGGTAGGATATCTAGTTGAAAATTGGTATTTACCACTGCTAATATTTGATTAAATTTTTAAAAAATCAAAACCGAACATTTTTCTTACATATTAGTAAATATAATACTAAAACTTGAAACAAATTTTACATTTCTTGAGAACTGAAAAGCAACCAAAACCTATTTTTTTTTCTTTTGAAACCATAAAGAGAGTCGAAATTTAAATTTTTTAAGAACTGGCATTAAAACCAGAACATTTTTTTTTTTTTTTTAGGAATTGAACCGCCACCGAAAAATTCATCAAGGTTTCTGTCCCTGATTTCCACGGTACGTTGCAACATCAGTATTACAATTATTCAAATATATAATATTGATAGACACAAGAAAACATAAATCGAAAAATTAAAAAAATAATATTGAAAATACGCGCTGTGGCATTAAACGCGAAGTAATGACAGAATCGTTAGCTTTTGTGAGTCCATAATAATAATGGTTTAACAAAGGACTCATGTTCTTCGGCCGAGAGCGTGAAGTGTGTCCGCCGTAAAATGCGGTTTGCATACAATATAACTTCATACACTATCCGTGATGTAATATTCTAGTGCACAATACTACGTTAAACGGCCGAGTGAAGGAGTAATGGAGTTTCAGCGATGTGTGATTCATATTTCTCACTCTCGAAAAAACACTTTTCGGGACAATAAAAGTAATCGAATGCGAAGGACGAAGAAACCCGAACAAAGATCCTGCATTCGATAAAGGTCATTTTGTTTCCCATCTCTCGCCGGTGGTTTAAAAATAAAACGCGTTGGAAAAACGGTGAGTTTTGTTACGGTGGCGGCGAAACGTCGACCATTCAACGGGTATAAACCGAACGAACGTATTACACGCGACCACACCGTATACTCCCACGATCGTGTACCCCTTCTGCCGGCGAATGCGCGATGATTTACTATCGCTTTCGGATTTAAAATAATATTACAATGCTGGCGTATGCGTGCGGCGCAGATTGAAACGGGTGCCCTGCGATCATTGCCGAATTCAATGTGTTCGCGTGAATCTTTTGTCATCCTTCTTTATGCTCATCTCTTATTTTCTCGCATTTCTCTCCTCCACTAAGAGACGTCCAAAAGTTGCCGGACCGCTTTGTATCCATTTGAAAATTGAAGACTGTATTGTTGCACGCAGGTGCTCCCCGACAACAGACATATGTATATAATGTACATCGAAGTCTGCGGGGACAAAAGGAAAAATAAAAAACAGTCGATACGTTAACGGTTGGGAATTGTGTTTCGAGAAAATATCTGAATAAATAAGTATTCATGACAAACTGTTTTTTTCACCTACTGTCAACCGATCAATTACCGTAGTGGCCTGATTACTCGTAGTAGAAAATTCATCCCCTAACTTTTTATTTTCACTTATGCATCATATGTTTTGATTTTAATCAAGTTGTCTCATCTCAATTTAAGTCTTGGAATTACTTTTTTCCTTTGCCTTAACATTTTTTCTGACATTTCATTCGTCTCGCTCTATGCTTTTTTCGTGAATCACCTTATTGACGAATTACTTTAAAAAAATTGTATTACTTTCAACCGTGTAGTTCAATCGAAAAATATTACTTCATGCAATATTAACAATTTATCAAACTTATATTGAACCCTCAGACAAGTATGATGATAACAGTAATATCATTTTTTGTTTAATATTCAATCAATCAATCTATAAATATTGTTTTATTATAATTTTATATGATGGAACGAGAACATAAAATATACTGAAAACGTATTATTGTATTATCATAATTTTATTTTTTGAAACTGGTGTAGTTTGAACTAAATAATTTCACGAGAAATGGTATTTGAATAAAAAAAAAAAAAAAAAAAAAAACGAAAAATGTAAGCACTCTTAATGAAAATGCACCGAACATTGTTCACGATAACGGCAGCCGTCGTAAAAGAAAAAAAAAGCTTATTTTTAGATTGAAAATAGTTTTGATTAAGAAAATCGATTGGTTTCATGCGCGGAACCCAGTAAAACTTGTTTCAAAACTTTCGTCGCGCTAAATTCTCTCAGTTTGTTTGAATTAAACGATTTCTCAAAACCCTTCTCAAACAAACATACGTACATAAAGTTTCTGTAGATCGTTGATGATAAATATTTTGTTTTTTGTGTTGTTAAAAACCTATCGAATTGTTTACCCATTGTACCTATTGCTAAACAAATTTACGTAATCGGTTCTTCGTTCCTCAAAAGGTTTTTTTTTTTTTTTTGTTTTCATTATTTCTTTAAACGATCGTCAAACGCGTGCATTCACCAAACGGCATTCGTATTACATCCGCGCTCGTTAGTGACCTCCCACACGATTACCAATCATCAATTGTCGTCTACCACGATGCATTGAATCATCCCCCTCCCACTCACGACCCGTCCGTGAGTACGACCGAATCCTTTCGTCCGTAATCGCATTATTCGATCCCGGCATTATTCGCGTACGCGCAGTTATATGTTCGTCTCCGTCCCTTCTGCGACGCGCGGTTCTTAAAACGTCCCGGAACGAACGGATAAATGCGTTTGCGGCTCAGGTCCGCAGTCAGCGTTGTGCCGTTGCCAAGACGCGTACGTGGTACTCTGCCGAGATTCTTATCCAACCATCCATTCCGATGCACGTTATCCGCCCGTTGAATTTATGTACGCTCGGTAACAGTTTACACATAAATACGAAGAAAAAGGAAAAAAATAAAATAAAATAAAAACGAATTTAACGAAACACATAAAGATTTAGAGAAAACAAACAGGGGGGGTGGGGAGGACGTCAACAGTATTATAATGAAAAGTATGACGCGCGGTCGCTAATAAATATTCACGTGGACGACGGTAACGTTTGACGATTTCGTCGTTATCGTTTTCGAAAAGTACCTAACTCTAACGACGGGTACGTGCGCGTTGACGCACAAACGGGGTTGCAGCGCGGGGTTCGCGAAACTCGGTTAGTTTTCAGTTTAACCAATATCGTTTTAAGAGTATTATTTTTCGTTCCTGAACTCTTTCCCGTTAACACAGATAATATGATTTCCAACAATCGTATTGCACTTGAATTTAATATTTATTGATGTATGTCGTAAGACGTGTTGCACGTATATCGTTATAGTTGCACAAGTCGGTTGGACATCAGGTTGGCAAGTGTGTTTTTTTCCATTTCATTTATCCGAATAATACGTTACACATTAATACAAATAACTAAAATAGTTTGTGTGCGATAGTTTGAAAATTATAAGCACAAAGTTAACGAATTCATTTATAGACATTTTTTTTAAAAAATCAGATAGCAGTACGAATTTTAAACTTCATTATTGTGTTTAAAATTGAACATCACAAAACTTAACTACAATAGAAAATTAAAAAAAAAAAAAAAAAACTGTTTCTGACACGACATACTTTAGAAATGTTAAATACTCCTCTGTATAGATTATATTTTCTGGTACATAAGTGATTATTTTACTCTGTACATATATACATGTGACTTAATTATTAACTACTGTTTGTTATGTCATACATTAAACCCTTTCTTTATTTAATATAATTTATATATTAATTAAAATATAAGTCAACCCACAATAGAATGTCAAAAAGTAAGTGTACAATAATTATTATAATTTTTTTTTGTCAGAATACAGTTAATGTCTCTTTATTTTTATTATTTACGTTTTTCATTAAGGAAAAATAAAATAAATTTGAAACGCTTTTACTTAATAGTCGGTCAAATAATTAATAAAATATCATTTTTCAGCGTCGCTTTGAGGTTTTGTTAATTATTTTAACTGTCGTATATCTATTATTCTACCGGAAAAATGTCGACAAATATAATTTTTAAAAGATTAAAGTAAAATGGTTGGCATAAAAAAAACTTTTTTTTTTTTTTTTGACAATATAACCAGCTAAATTCTGGTTAAAACCTTTTCTAGAATACATTTATTGCTATGATATTAAAATATTCTTAAATGTTTTGTCGTTAAACACAATTTTAACACATAATACCGTTTGTATCTAATCTACAACCTCATATCACCGGTTATATATTACGTTATATGTGGTCTTCCATGGGGCTTTAATAGACGTAAAATATTAACATCACCAAACGATATCGATATGGTAATATTATATACATTTCTCGCTTTATTCAGAATCTAAAACAGCGCAAGACGACGATAATCTTTTTCGTCTCTCTCGTAGGTCTTATTGATGGGCGGAAGCTTCCTTATTTAAATTTTAAAAGGTAGAAAAGATAGAGAACACGTATGTTGCCTACGACTTAATGTTTGCGGGTCGAACCCGCACGCTGTTAGATCGCCACCAAACGATGTCTACGTGTGTCCGTAACCTTTAGCTTATATTCCCGCAGCGGTGGTTCACTGTCCGGCTGGATGTTTCATTAAATATAAAATGTGTTGTGTGTGTTCGACAGGACGAACAGTCGTCACTGTGTGTAACCGTTCAAAAATCTGACGACCCAGGGGAAACATAAGCTGTGTGCATAAATCAAATTAACGTTCGTTGGATAATATGCGGACTGTACTTTCTGTGCTTACATTTTTATCAAGCAAACGATTTTGGTATTTTTCACCTGATGCCATCCGGTCCCGTTCTGCACGAGTTCGTCCAGGACATCGTTTATCATAGTATTCTTCATACTTTCATAATGTTTTACTGTTAATAACACCATATGTTTTTTACACGTATACACAAAACCACGGTGTACTAGCATATCTGTTTTTACGTATTCTCTCTTGATTGGAAAATTAAATCAGGTGTTATAATAAATTGTACGGGTTGAAAAAATAACAATAAGGCACACCACCAATAATACGAGTAGAACACTGCAACGGTCAAGACGAACAACATCACGTTGGACCATATCACGGTGCTTGTGTTTTTCGCAACGAATTGACGGCGATGGATTATCGTACGATCAATATGACACGACGAATCGACGGAATGACCAATAATTATTAAAACGGCTGCGAACACTAATACCGAAAGGTTAACGGCGGAAGAGTAAACTGCCTTGACTATTGCGTCCGCCGATGGTATACGAACGACACATGTGCGTTCAACGCTACAGAGGACACGATGACGTTACGATATCGGCGCGAAACCCATGTGCGACATGTGCGTAAAAAAACACGTTAGAAAAACTACTCCCATCACCGAACTTACCCCGATTATCACGTACGTGCGACGGATTTCTCAGGAGTCTCGCAATTAAATCAAAACAATATCAGCGAGCGAAATCCGTGTCGAGGGATTTCGAAAAAAAACAGACTTCCGACCGTTATAATGTGATTAACATTACGGTAAACAAATTTGTAATCACTTGCTCTTCACGTCGTATCTTGACCGTGCACCGGATTCGACACGACTACACGAGTTCACGGTTATGTTGACGAGATTACGAAAGTGCGAAAAGGCGTTCGGTTCGCATGTACTTAATTCGAATGACTGAGGAGGTCACGTATTGACCTGGGGAAACATTCGGTAAGTCACATAGAATGACATACGCTTTACCGATGCCAAGTATTTCTTGGATGTCTCGGATTGTCATTAACCTTTAGAAGTACTCGTAGACACATAAAGGTTTCGTATTATCGAAACTTTACCAAGATACATTAACGGCTGGCAACTACGTTGCTATAGAATACCATGCTTTATTACCGTAAGAACTATTGTGTTTTGTGCGCGCTGCGAATGGTAAAATCGACGACGGTGGTAATGGAGCGTCGATTTTTTGGATATTTTATTTCTTAATATTGTTAAAATGTATTGTACCTCAACGATTGATAATTATTTAAGATGTCTGAGTTGATCCAAAGAGTTATGGTTACAAATTAAACTTACAATAAGAAGATAGTTAACTAAGGATGAAGGACATGATAAAGGGTAACATTGAATTGTTTTACGAAACTCGAATGTTGTTGTTCTAGATTTTCCGCCAAGAAAATTGATTGAAAGAAACTACAGTTCCGCAAAAAAATATTCCTAATACAACATCCACTGTACGTGAAATATTGTTTTTTTACGTCTGTTACGCGCGTGACTATCGTGACTTAAAAATATAAATAGTGCTCGTAAAATATATTTTTGAACCTCGCCGCACGAGTGTAAGTTGTATTTTCCGTCTAATATGCCGAAAAATATTCGATTTAAAACTACTAACCGCGAAAGGATTTTTCGAACTAATTCCTCCTCCGATTATATACACATTTCAACAGCTGCTGTACAGTAACGTGATTATTATCGATAGTCGATTGCATTTTTTGTGACATTTTATTCTTTCCGGATTCATGAATAAATATATAAAAGTGCATCCTCATCCATTAGGGGCATTCAAAGTTGTTCATCTCAAGATTACTTTACGTCATTACTACAATGTTTTATTGTAATTATAAAGCAGTAGTATTAAAGTTAAGATGGTCGCAGTGTTTCGTTATCGCTTCCATAAATACTATCATCTATATATGTACTTATATTTTACATTTAAGAGCACCATCAACGGTAGGCTTTTCTTATTTTTATAATATTTGAAGGTAGGTAACCTTTATATTGTTTATTCTTCTAAAATAAAAAATAAAAAAAATAAAAAAATAGAATATTTACTTTTCATTATTTTCTAGTTTTTTAACACTTCGCCGACTTTCACGTCACTCATGAGAACCATGACGTACGTTCGAATACCTCTGGGACATAATGTTATATAGTTATTGTTATTATTTGATATTAAATAACTCAACGATACGTTAAACAGAGAAAGAAAAAGAGAGATTGAGAGAGAGAGAGAGAGAGAGAGAGAAAGAAACTATATTACTAGTTCTATACTTTCGTTACTTATTTGATGTATATAAGCCTTTTTCCTCACCTTGACATAATGCAATCGATTCCACGTAAATGTAAATATTTTGCGGCTAAAACAGCGATTGAAATGGCAAATTATTAAATGATGGGGATTAAGCTGGTACTGGTGCAATTCGCGTATTTTTATGAATATTTTACGTTCCTGAACCAAACTTAGCTGAAAGGTTAAAAACTTCCGGAAGGCTTAGAGTGAAGCGCGGATGTCGGTTCGTTACCATACTTCGTATAAGCTTTTATAGTTTCGCGTTAACCCAACGGGTTTTGCGCGTAAACGAAAATCTCTTTAGTTACCGAACGTTTTTCTAGACAAGTCAGGTGCTTAATACGAATCGATATATGACTAAAATAGTAATTAATTTTACACAACGGCGTAGGGAGATTAGACGTCGTTATTCACGCATTTCCGCACGAGCCACGTCTAGCGATTCAGACATTTTCTTCGTCCATCTTAACGAATCAATGGTGCGATGAAGATATTTACGATTGGCTCTAGACTTAAGATCGTTCCTAGCATATCTCTTATAAATTATCCAACTGAATCGACATAATCGATTTTTATTGGAATTAAAATAGAAGAATAAAACGTAGACAAACGTGCGTATGCACGACAGCGAACTTACCGTGCAACGAAATATGAAACGTTATCGATATTTCACCACAAATCCAAACGAAATGCTTGTAAAATGTATAATGTAAAATGTAAAATGTATGCGACACTGAAAATCGTACACGTGCACGACTAATCAGTTGCCTCTATCCGAACCGAAAATAAAAGTGACAGAACAGTCGTGAAATATAATAATACACGCGTATAAGTGTGAATTATATTATAATATTGTAATATGTTAAGCGCGTCAGTACTCGTGCTTGTCAGCATTATTGAACTTTAATGCAAATGTAAAATATTTTACATCGTCTCTCCAATGCTGTTGTTCATTTTTTTTATTACGTGTGGTGTGTTTGTGTATGTGTACGCGCGCGCGTGATTTTGTGCGCACTGTAAGGTCTTTCCAGCTCGAAATTATCACGTTTTAATGACTTTCTTAATAGTGTATGGCACGTGATTCGAATTCAGTTTGACTTATTATTCAGCAGCACATTATATAAGCCTTTTAAAGTTCGTTGCCGGCAACAATTTTACTCACGAAGGGTTGACTTCGAAGAGAATGCGACGAGGAACTTGATTCGATCCGCGCTGAAGAACCTAACGCGTTTACGCTCATCCTACTATATGAAATATGTAGAGATGTTAAAATACCGTATTTTATTTTGTTGTTGTATAATACCGTTTAATACCGGTATTATACCTGTGTTATACCGTATATAGAACCTTCCAGTACCTCAAATTATTGGAAATTTAACAGAGGTTATAAACCTATTATTAGTTATGAAATACGAATCATTTAAAAAAGGAATAATTGAAAAAATGACTTGAAGGTCAGAAAAAATATAATACAAGATTTAATTGAACAATTTTAATGGATATTTTTAGAATGAGTACTTTCTCTACTCATTGGGAACACATGATATGATAATAATTAATAAATGATAATAATAAATAATAATTTTATATCTAAATATTTTTAATCGTGGTAATAACTAAAAATAACGCCATAATTATTTTTTTTTTTATATACCGCCTGTATAAAATAATTTTATACCATGCGTATAATACCTTGTACAATACAGTTTTATACCACTGTATAATACAAACTCACATCTCTAGAAATATGTAATCGAATAATGTATTGTTTGTTATCCACTGCTAGCTGTCAAAGATTCGATTAGCTTAGTTTTTTTTTTTTAGAATATAATACAAAAATAGAAAAGAATATAACAATATTTTCTTCTTATTATTATTATGATATATTAGGGTATATTATTATTATTATTATTATTTTGAATCGACGTCATAGACGCGCGTGTTTCATAGTGAAGAATTTCTGCTACACACCTGCTGCAGTCGACCTATGTCAAAGAGCGTTTGTACATAGCAGCCGTACCACGTAGTCCCTAGCTATTTTAGATACGTGTCAATCAAATTGAATAGAAAGAACATTTATAAGATGAAATATAATATATGTAAATAACGCTTATATAAGTTTTAAAGAAATCCAAAATAGTATATCTTGTTCAGTATATAATAAAAGGTATAAAAGATATAGAAAAATGTAAATATTTACAAATGCTTTGAGAATCGTATAGAAAATTAAGAAAAAAATAAAAGGACTCGTATTATATATTAGTGAACATACAAGTATCGTTTCATTCATGTGTTAATTCCATATTCAATTAACATATAACACGTTCAGGTGAAATTTTTAAATCTTTACGTTGTCCTTCGCTCTCAGTAGCGAACATAATTACCACACGTATTATTGAACGAAAAGCTCTACTGTGTAGCGGAGGTCGAACTCTGAATGAATTAAACGGATGTTTTTTCGTTTCGAGAAATTTTATATATTTTTTTCGCGCGCGAAATAAATATATGATAGGTTTATCATACTACTGTAATATTTAATAACTAGACAACCGTAACATCAATACCGATAATCCTCGATTGGATATGCGGATGAGCGACGAAGTGTCAATCGGTCTCATTGAAGATGTTCGACTCGACTTCCGGATAGGCGTCAACGTCTTATTGGAATTGAAAATAGCTTGCGAAACTATTGTTTATCTTTTTAATTTCATCACTGCAACAATAGGTATCACTTTTATCGTTATATATTACTTAATCACGCCGAAAACGATCGCATCGAATTCCGAAATATATTAAACGGGTCACTTACTACGAAATATAATTGTATGAGTTTTCTTTCACCTCTTATGAGTTGAACCCGATAAACTTTTAAAAATAACAAAAATTACTGGCAAAGATATTTATGAGTTACTTGTCGATAAGACTTTTTTGCTTTTCATAAATGTCTTAGTTCTAAAAACAATTTTTAGAAATAATCGAACATACGTATGCCATGCGGTTTTTTAAAATTTGCAAATACCTTTAGAGATTTTAGCGCGTAAGTAGAATAAAAAAAAAAAAAAAAATCGTACCTATAGGCCAGTGATACTCAACCTTTTTATTATTTGGACCACATAAAATATTTTAAAATATTACGCGGGCCGCAAGACGAAATGAATGGAACAGAAATTAAAAAAAAAACTAAAATCAAATTTATATATTGTGTATATTGTACATTTGAATATTGTAACGTTTGAAAATGTATTATAAAAAAAATTAAATTAAATATTTATTCTAAATTAGTGATAATTTTGACATAGTGATAGTTTTTTCACTATTTTGGATATTATCTGGTTTGTAGTTGTTGCATGCTACTCTTAACAAGTCTTCAAGATGTGCATCAGTAAGCCGATTTCTGTACGTATTCTTAGCGTATTTCATTTTTGAATATGAAGTTTCACATAGATATGATGATGTGAACGTTGTCATCAAAAAGTGGGCACATTTTTGTAGGGTTTTGTATTTTCCTGACACTAAATTTATATTTTCTTATCAATTCAACGAGTTCCGTTCGGACCACATGTGGTTAGGTTGTATGCATATAAATCGTTGGAGGGCCGCAGGTGTTGAGTATCGCTGCTATAGACGATAATGTAATATATAAGTAACGATTTACTTACAGTTTGGTGTTGTGGAACTACAGCGCGGTAATAACAGCATAATATTCGGTGCATTATTTCAGCTCGCGTTCGGTGAAACATTAATCTATATCCATGGGAATCCACGGCACTAAACGGGACGCGCGCCGCCGGCTAATACAAACACTGTACGAGCGTGTTACGCGCATTTCTTTCCATCCCTAAACTATTTACCGAACGCGCGCGTGCATCACGATAGTAATCGTTCCGACGTCGCGCGTGTGCTCGAAACGTAATGCGATTCCGCTGCAGCAGTCCGGAAAAGTGTACAATAATCCCGTGCGCACGGTGCACCGTTCGGGTAAAAGCTAGGACTACGTTTGCAGACATCTAGCAGACGTGTTACGGTTTTCGGTGCACGACGGACAATTAAGGTTTTAGTTTTCGGGCGCATTAACCCTTTTCGAGTGTGCACTTATATCCGGTCGGAAACAAACTTGTCACGTACTCGAAGTCGCGCATACGTCTCGGCGACAAGCGTACACTCGCCTCGTTCGGGGAACGTTATCCGTGTTTTTGTTCAACAACGCCCGTGATTCGTAAGGTATGTGTTGTCGACACCTGGTGCTTGATCGCGCGTGAATACAAGCGGTACCCGCTGAAGTAAATACTTGACCAACGCAGACAACAGGCACTGTTTTCGCCTAGGAACATGCGATGTTTTCTTTATATCTCCGTAAATTTTTATTTTTTTTTTCTTGTATCATATTATGGTGGAAAGTCATCAAATTCGAATTATTATCCGTTAACGACTTCGTGTCTGTAAAATGGTTGTCCCGCGAAACAATTCGTTAAAACACTTTTAAAGTATCACTGCTGAAAATCCAATAATTTTAATCCCACGGCTGATGACATAGGTTAAATATACTGTAACGGTTATTGTAATAAATTAATTTATAACCCATCTAACAATCGATGTTGTCTAGTGTACATTGTACACTGATGTGTAGGGCGTACTGGCGTTCGTTCGTTCGTTACCGAGACAGTAAAACACTGCTGAAGCCACACAAACATGTAAAGTTGTCAAACCCATCAACGCGAACGGGAAAAGAGTGATAAAAACCATCGACTATATAGTTCACGTATTGCAAAGTTTTGTTGCGACAACATACCGTTACGAGCCTAACGGAAATACGCGTGGTCCGCGTGACTCCGGAACGCCGTGCACAGTCACGATATTTTCCAAGCGGATCGATAAAAATACTTATTACCGATTCGAAAGGAGAACAAACGGTGAAACGTGAAGTATAAGTCAATGCGGTTTTATAGGACGGTGATCGAGGAAAAGGAAAAAAAGTTGATACGTCGTACTAGAATTTTTCACGCGTCGAACACGAGAAGGAGCGTCGTCGTATGCATCATGATGATAATATGGTAATTTTTTATCGCCGTCGACGACCCTTGCATATGATCTGACCACGTTTCGTGTACGTGGAATTACTATTTATCACGTCGCGACAACTTTTCTCTCCCCGGTTCTAGCGATCTTCAGTCGGCAGATTCCGACGACGACGACTGGCTACGCGCTTCGTCACCGAGCACCGCTACATTTCTCTTCTTCCGGCGCGATTACCGCCCGGAGACCGTTGCAATGAGAGGAGGGTGGCGGCGACGCTAGTACACAACATCACGTGCATATATGGTGCATAGACGGTTTGTATTAGTAATTTATCATCGTTGCGAAATGACGGAGACAGGGTCCATTTTCTTTTCCATCAATCAAAAATAATAATAATAATAATAATAATAATAATAATAATAGTAATAGTAATAATAGAAAAAAACCAGCGCGCGTATATTACCACGCGGGTATTATTTATCTAACATCACAGCTCTTGTGTGCGCACGGGGTGAGGGGGAGGGGTACGGCTCACGCGTACACTATAATTTTGTTTGCATACGCGTGTAACTTCCAAGTTCTAATTGCTTCGAGTCTGCATCGGGTTAATTGATGGATCGTTAGAGATCGAAACTACAACGCGGTACACGCGTGCGTGCGGAAAACGCGTATGCTCGGAGGAGAACGGCGTCTGCGCGAGTTCTTGCTGCGATCGCGTCACTCTAAAAATCTGCACTGTTCGCGAAATATTAACCGTCCTACGGCTTCACGGACCGATTCGGGGAAAGGATGCGCCCCGATACGAAACGAGATTCGATCGTCGATGATGTCATGATGATGGATTTCTGGTTTCGACCAACGTTATATACCGCAACGTTACTCAACCTCTTTTCATTCGCGATTCGATTGATGTCTTATTTTTATTATTATTATTATTTTTTTTTTTTTGCTCGTTACTAATAACATGCTGTCATATACTATGGTGTAATACTCCTATTATTAGACATCACTAATGCATGAAAATCTTTATTTTTTATTTTTTAAATTCATGACCAATCTTATAATTATTAATTTTAACTAATCATTATATTAAAACATTAGATTATGTAATTGCTTCGTAAGTTTAAATCTGAGTGTTTTGATTTTTGTAACCGAATTATATGATTTTACATTGCACATAATAAATTACCTAGTGTATGTTCGTGCACCTTTGAGATTGTCTTAACGATATTCAAATAATAACTACTTTCCAACCCCCACAAAAAAAAAAAATTAAAAAATGATTTACGACTGGGACACCTGCCGTAAAGATGTCGCGAAGAGCATAGTTAAACGTATCTGAAAAAATTTGAAAGCCATCATAATAGTACACATGTCACAGGTCGGCAAACGCTGATCTATGAGTGTTCAGTTCGAACTCGTGCATTGTAGCGTGACGGATGTCCGTGTACAAAAATGCATTGAAAATCTATCTGCATTATGCATTCGACATGACACGTACAGTGTTTACCGACTAGGAAAACATTATGGAAAATAAGATTGAAAAAAAAAAAAATGTTGACACTGGATAACATAGTGTATTTGATTACTTTTTCGATATCAACATGTTATTATATGACAGCAAAAAGCTGTCGTTTAGAATGGATACTATTTTTTATCGTAACAGAGCGCACTTGACATAAAACGAACCTTTTCAGGACCACCAAGTCAAAGATATCCACAATAAAGATACTTACGTATGGAGAAGATCATCCCAAATTCATATACGCCAAAAACTTCTACTCACAAAGTCAGTGTATCACAAATCCTCTGCTTCTAAGTTTTTCCACATTCGTCAACTGGGTACCACATCTTCAAACTCCATCCACAAAGACACTCCTCAAATTAAATCCCCTTTGATTGTAATTAAAATAGAACACTGACACTTAGTGTTCCACATAAATAAAAATAAAATAATTTAAAAACACAACGTTCACTGATTAGTGATGTCTACCAGCCCGGAATAGTATATATGTATATAGGTAGCATATATGTATATAGATAGCATATATGTATATAGGTAGCATATATGGTGCCGTCTATCAACGCCAAAGAAATAACAAACTATCTTCGACATTCTCCTATACAATTCGACATCGATCCAATTAAACAGTGGGATTGGAAGAAAGGAAGACCAGCGAATCATCGCGCTGACGACGTTACCCGGAGCAGGGACGGAAAAATCAGTGAATAAGACTATGACCTGTATTACATGTTTCTAAGACCCGGGATGACATGTCAATAGGGAAGTCAGCGGTCACCGACGGTACCGGGAAATCACATGGTTTCTTCGCGACCACCGTCATCGGCAAAAAGGAATACGGCTCTCGGTCGATCTATCATTACGACCTGAAACAAGTCCTATCCAGGATCGCAACACGACCTTTCCTCCACCCGGCACGCTTGCTCCGAGCTATCAGCCGTGGTTAACTCGAACTGCAGCCAAGATACGTTTGAGTCTGTGAAACAGGTACTATAACCTTCCTCGTTTAACTGTGCACTGTACATCGTAGACGAAGAACGATTCATTCGTGTTCAGATCCTGCCCGCTCAGACCTGACACCGACCACTTCAATCTTTTCCCCTTTTTTTACCATTATATATGTATTTACTTGTATCATGTGTGGTATAAATAATGATAGTGAGGAATCAAAGAAGTAATTTGCTATCGGTCACCGAATATTGGTCACCGTGAGTATTACGTTTAAAGTTATTCATATATACTGATGTAGCAGTTGAGACGTATAGTTGATCAGTACTAGGTTAACTCATAGATCTACTTAAGTGAGTTTGGTTTCGTTAAATAATTAAACCTTTAACTTTAAAAAGTGTCTATTTTATTTCCTACGACGATTTACCTATTTCCGAATTCAGTTTTCTCCTTCGACATCGTACCCGTTCGTCCCGTACTCGCGTCGTATCGTCGTTAATGCTGCATGCATCACTACCATTACTACCATCGTCGCCGCAGGATGAAACGTTTTCGTTTTAAACGCGCGCGTATCAGTCTTATCCAACAATATTATTTATACCATTTGTCATTTTTGATGAGCTCGTTATGTGTACTTTTTTTATTTTTTTTTATTTTTTTTTATCCTCTCGCGGGAACCGCGGTGGAAGATAAAACACGTAAACCACCCACATCCCTACAACTCCTCTCATCGTCCGTTTGTAGATCCCCCGGGTGGCTCGTGGTAACGCAATCATCCTGCGGCAGTGGTGAAAATATATATTTTATACGCCCCTGACGCGTGTCATCAGGACGAGGAACAACGGAGAATATATATATATATATATATACAAAAATAAATGTACTTGAAAAAAAAAAGGAAAACAAATATTCAGATCCGCGGGCGTTTAGCGGGTTTATGCAAACACACAGGACCTCTGTAGATTGTTTATTTACTTTTTTTTAAATTTCATGGTATGCATCTTATGATACTGCACGTGTGGACTCGCATGTGTGCACCATGACCCGTGGTAGTTTCACGTAATTGTTTCCGTTATTGTTTACCTATACGCAAGCAAATTCCCCGAATGGTCTCGAAATCGGCCAGTTTTAAAAAATAATAAAATTAAAACATACATTCCCACGCATCTATATACTACCCTGCCACCATCATCTATACCCTCAAATGGTTATCATCGTGGTCACCGGATTTACATTTAAAATGGTTAAAAATCGTATTACACATTTTATTCGGAGAGCGCACGTAAAAAATACGTCGGGTTTCGATCAGTCAATATCTACTTTTATTTTTTCCGATACTTTTCTCACAAGCACCATTTTACATATCATGCGATTTCTGTGAGCGAAAATATCTTCAAATGGCTTGGTGTATAGTTTGGTAACGGTATACCGGAGTCGTCCGACTTGTCGATCGTTATATTTTTCCGAAATAATAACGTCATTTAGGAAAGACTTACAGTGCCAGTTATGTGGGTATTATTTATAATTATAGAAAAAAGAAATCACACAATATAGAATATCCGCGCCCATCGTTAAATCTGTAATCGTCAACAGAGTTCGGTTTCAAACCTATTGTTGGTTGTACAACAGCAAACATCTACGCAACGCTAGATAACTACGCTAAAGCGTACGCTTTTATCTCCTGGACCCATCACCTGCAGGGTTTAGTATTATCATAATTCAGAAGTCAATTTCATTATTGTTTTGCATACGATCGGTCGAGGAATTTTCAAACGGAACTACCGATGTAGTTGTGTGAATAAAGTTAGGTGGAAGAAAAAAAAACGTTAAAACATGAGCTTGGCTCCGTAAAAATGTGAACATATTCGGGAACACACTGATGCTGATTGAGTGAAACGACTGAACCAGATCGACCTGGTCAAATTAATTTGCGACTTTCTAGGCAAATGTACATTGTACCAGCTCAGGGACCGATGAGTTTGTAAAGCGTGACGAACCTGAATTCGCGGAGTAGTAATCAAAGATGTCCATTCAATAACACTCGATGATCGTGTAGCTTATATTTAAAACAGTTATCGTTAATAAAACCTCGGAATTAATCTTGAACCGCCGAACGTTATCGCGTACGACTCTTTTTACATCGAAAAATTACTGTTTACACATAATTATAAAATACTGTTATAACCTCCAGCGAATCTTTCTACGGATACGCAATACGTAAATTCGCTTTTCCTATTAGGTATACTTGCACATCGTTTGCTTGTGCACACTCAGACCTTATCTCCGGAGTAGGTAAAACCTTATTTTCAAAACAGACCTCAGGGAGAATACGGTCTCATTACGCAACATTTAAAATCATCTTTATAGTTTTGTTTTTAAATTTTGCATTCGAAATTTACCACAATCAAACATTAATTAAACCGCTGTCAATATCTCTTTTTCCAATAAACCAATGAGGTTGCTTTGGAAAAATACAAATCACGTAGACATTATATTTTAATTGTAGACATACCACGGTTTATATCTATAAGAATCCATCACCTTAATTAAATCAGTACTATATAATAATACTGAAAGTGCATAAGAATATGAGCAAAGGTGGTTATTCACCGTGGTATGTGGTATAGTCTGTCCATTGTCCTATATTTGTAAAGAACAAGAATCAATAGTGGGAAGATTCGAAAAAATGTAATCAGCCTTTACAGATTAAAACATTTCGTGTCTGTTATGTATGTGTTTTTGTAAACATAACATAATTTTGATAATTATTGTGGAGAGTTACAATTGATAAAATGCTAGGATTGCCAATAAAAATGTTAATCATTATAACTTTTCAATTATATTATAAAAAAACGATCACTTGAAATCTTAGTGAAATCATGGTGGTTCACGGCATTAAAAATATTGAGAACCGTTGCCGTAGTTTATCATAAAAATAACATTAATTCGGATATGATAGTGAAATTAAAATATGTATTATATTATTCGTGTACAGATACATGGTTTTTAAACCGCATGTCGACTGGTTTCTTAAAACGCGACTAAACGTAGCGGCCAGAGTTCATTTTATCCTAATATTATGTAGATTACAGCAGTGTTTTTTTTAAATTATTTTTTTGTTATAACAATTATGGTTATTAAAGTAACGATGGAGGAAATCATTGAGGAGGAGGAAGAAGAAGATAATAGGTATAATCCGTGATTAATGGCTAAGGAGCGTATTTCAATTAATAAATTGTATAAGATGAAAGTAAACGTAGGTTTCTTTAAAGTGCCTATAAAAAGGTAATTTGAGTGATAATAAACATACATTTCGTTAACTTTTTCGTTTAAATTACAATCAAATTATTTTTATATTATCATTAACCAAGGACCACGTATTGTTCCAAATCTCGTCCATACAAAAAACATTTTCATGCTTATCGTGGGAGTTGTTGTACAACACGGATTGCCTTCCAACTTCGTCCGCCAAAATTTCATCATCGTTTAACGAAAATATAGATTTCACCTTAGTCATTACGAAAAAAGTACGGTAACACATAATGACACGCAACGCAATTCACGTTCTGCGTCTCTGCTATCGGATCACTATAAGCCGCGAGCCGCAACGACTATTTATGGAACGCATACGTCGATCGTACTTTGGAAACCGTACTCCACGACAATCAATAGCGGCTGTCAGACTGCGTGCGACGTTGCGGTTAGCCGCAGCTTTGTAACCGTACCTGAAGAGACGTCCATGTTGAACATTTTAAAATCTTAATTAATTTTTGTCTAAAATCTATTGTTTATATTTTTAATTTTATTTTTTACCCCCGAAACGTGCAGCTCTGTACGCTTCGTATGAACCCTTGCGCTCGTATGTACGAACGCTGGATAAAAAAAAAAAAAAACCCAAACCTGACCGAGCGCAAATCATCCCTTTTCTCGTCATGGTGTTGTTTCTAAATCCTTAATAATAGAACGCGACGCGTTTGCTACTCCGCGTGCATCGGTCACGTCGTTTCGTGCGGCTTACGGTTAATCCAATTACACGGCCGAGCATAAATTTCGTACACGACAGACAACTGTGCACGCACGCGTAAGCATTATGTTTTATTTTAATAATCGTGTAATATTCAATAACATTTTAAAACCATAAAATTGCAAATCGAACACCGTAGCCAGTTATTGCCAGTATTGCGTGATTAAATGGATAAATGAATAAAGAAATGTATAAAAGTATATCATGAGTATTGTTTGAGTGGAGACATTGATGATACATGTTACTAATGTACTGTTGGATTTTGAACACGGTGTTGTAATAATAATTGGACGCATCGTATCGAAACACTTTTCACAATTATGTGTTGTTCGACGACAACGACTCTCCGAGTTAATGGGAAACGCGGATTTGCACCCTGTTAGCATTCGAGTGCTTTTACATTATTTTAATTACTTTTCTTTTCTTTTGCGTACACAATGTGACTTCTAAAAACAATAAAAAAAAAAAAAAACTTTTTCATTCGTTATACACGAAAGCACGGTGTAATAAGCCATTTACTCTACAGTATTGTATAAATACGTATCTATAGCTGTAGTACCATTTATACTTTAAATTTGTTTCTTGTACATAAATCTCTTTTTAGTTGATAATTTATCCTTTTTCTATGTATACAATTACATGTACACGCGATGTAAATAACAGTTTTACAAAACTTTCAATTTCGTTTTGTACGGTTGTACGGTTCGTATTCAATTGAAGTTTACAGTCCGACATGGCCGTAGATTGCACCATGTGCAAGGGGACGCACGGCAGGAAACTTCAAGTAACTACAGAGTTAGACGTGTAGGCTATTCGTATTGAGTTACAACTATTTAGTCAAGTTTAAAACGAATAGTGTTATGATGTATGAATATATTTATTACGTGCTATAAGGTTGGTCAGGATGACACTACGAACTGAATAGACATTTTCGATAAAATATTTGTCTTCTATAGAAACTAGTCCTCTTTGTCGTACGATATTCGTATGTAATGATCGCCGGAGTCGATGTTTTAATCAATATTTTTACTACGACCATTCAATTCAAATGTATTCATTTAACAAGATAATAATTTTGGTAGTAATTAATTTTATAGTACTAGATAGATCGACGATGGATTGAATAACCCATGTAAAAGTGTATGATATTAAACTTAAATTGTGTAAACATTTTAAGCAATACATATTTCTGAAATCTGTTAAGCTTTCGGGTGAGGGGGTTGTACACCCAAAATACCTCCAAATACTTGATAGCATAAATTATGACGATGACGATGATATGGTTAACTGTCCACGACGGTAAGGACAGGTACGGGTAGTCAAATGTCTGCCAACGATTGACGCAAGGCTGTTAATTTCTCGGTTATTATTTTAATTCGGCCGTGGAAAGGAATTCTTGTCAATTATAACGTTTTCGACCGCGGCCAAATTAATCGGATTTGTTTTCGGCAAACGTTAATGTAAATCATATTTTAATTGCTTGTCATGAAATCAGCAGTGTCGACGAGAACGGTGCACCCGCTCCCACGCGCCCGTTGTTTAGTTTCCGTGTTCAATGACTTGGCGGCGGCGGCGCGCAGAATCGATCGGTGTCCACGACGCGAATGATTTCACGACTCAGCCCGTAAGTTGAAAGAAACGAAACGTGGCCCGACAATCGAAATCACTTAGGCAAAGTTAAGTGTAGTGTTTCGCGGCAGCAGCAGCTACGTGGCAGCTTTAGGTTTATTAAATTAACTTTTCGAACGAGTCGACGTTATAGTTATAGTTATAACGTTATACGAGTACACGTGCCGTCCGAGAAACGTCTGACTTCTCGCTTTGCACCGGTTTAGAACGCTCCACCTCCGAACACAGGCCGACGGCGGCGACGTGCACCTCTTGATGTGACATTTGTCGACAAGTACAAAATACGAGCGAGAGAAAACCTCGATATGGATCTGGAGCTTTCGGCGATTTTTCATATTTTTATTTAAAAACATTGTGCGCGGGTTGAGTTTGATTTATGCGATTTATTGGACTCTTGACATCATGAAAATTGCTTAATATTGAGTTTATGTGTATGGTGCACGTGCACTAAAAATATATTCCCGATTAATTAATATTTGAAATATTTTCAATAAATCAATACGGTGTTTATCAAAGTAGTTATTAAATATTTAGAAAAATGTATACACTATACCTTTAAAATACAGTACACCATTATTATTATTATTATTATATGTACAAACATGTCTTGTTCATTGCAGCGTTCGAACGCATATTGCAGTACTTATTTTTTTTTTTATTAAATTCGCATAAAATAGAGTATATTGTGTACAGTGGTATTTCAGGGTGTATCATTGACGTCTTTGATCATGCCGCGTATTGGTCGAAAAAATAAATAAATTTAATGAAATAAAAATGAAAAACACTAATAGATAATGTGATTAATAATTTTTTGAAAATTGCACAGTATTTTTATCGATTAAAATAACTCTATCAGTCCCGTTTCAGTTTTTTGTGCAGAAATATTATGGAGAGCTTTTTTTTTATGCATGACCCCTTTAACATATTTTCAAAATTAAATTCCATTAGTAAAAAATAAACATAACATGAAAATTAATAATCAGGGCTCGGAAGTTCTAGCAAATGCATATTTATCTTGGTTCGTTCTAGAACATCCAAATTAAGATACAAGTATGTTTCACACTTCTCTGATGTCATATACGAAATTTTTGCATATTTACGGTTTTAACCGCTATTTTGCTAATTTAAGGTTTTTAGTGCTTTTTTTTGGGAATATTTTCACATTAATACATACTATGGGAGCTATTTTGCTAATTTGGAGTTTTAAATGCTGTTTATGGGCATATTTTTAGATAATAAAGGAAATAAATACATATTTTTGAAAAACTAAATTACCTACTAAACAGCAGTCTACGAATATGTGAACGAAAACAAATTGTTTCAATGGTACTCATCCAAAATAAACAAGCAACGGGTAGATTAAATCGGACAATTCCATTCGTTTCCAATAAATTGTTTATTATTAAAATCGTGTCAGTCACATCGTACTATCACACTATCATCGGATTTGTTGTATTATTATGCTGTCGTATTAACTATGTACTAATGACTGAACACGGTAATTTTATTTTAATGTTCCGTCATCATTTAGATATGTCACGTGTTCCATTGATCGTGAACTGTTGTACTTAAGCCGGGTTTACACGATGATAGATTTACTCGATAGTTACTGTTACTGACTATCGTGACACTGTAATCGTGTAAACGTTGTGATAGTTAATATCAGACTGTCATGACAACACTTTCAAACTATCACTGGTGCATGATAGTTGACAGTATTATCATGAAAGAAACAGTTTACCATATACCGTGTATACGTTCATTATCACATTATCACGTTATAATATCGTTGAATATATCGAATTTAAAAATTTATTTATTATTTAATTTTTACTTCCTTATTTAATTGTTTAAATCAATATATCTGAAAAATTCAAAACTTTAATTTAAATAAAAAAAACACATTTAATAAACCTTATAATCACATTATTATATACAAAAACATAATCAACTATCATGTATGATAGTATTTCAACACTATAATTTTGTTGCGTATGGATACTTCACTTTCATGACAGTAACTATCAGGCATTATCACGTTAGTAACTATCGCGTAAAACTATCTTCGTGTATACCTGGATTTACTCTCAAATAATACCTATAGTTCTTACATACCTACCACCATATTCTATAAAATACATTAAAAATCTGTAAAATTAAAAAAAATCAAATCTGAAAATTAAATATATCTTAAATTTCGTGTTTAAAAATATTTGTTGAAAATGTTAGTTTGCATATTTTCCAATTTTTAGTGCTATTTATAGCGCTTATATTAATATTTTTATGTGCATATTTAAGCGTTAAAAAATATTTTTTTTAGTGCTATAACTTCCGAGCCCTGTTAATAATATACAATTATTGTATATTATTAATATTCATGTCATCGTCAACGTATCAAACCATATTATTCTGATACTCGAATCGGATATTATATTTAAAACAGTTTGTTCGTTAAAAAAAACCCGTTCACGCTGTAGTTTAACCGTCGATGTATTATTCGCTGCTATCATCTACCACATGCGGGTAATCTGATGAACTAATAGTGTGCAGGAGAAACATGAATACATAACCGACCGAGCAGAAACGTATTGAAAATTACTCAGTCGAACGCAACTTGGTGTTGAAATTATCAATACAAAACATATATGTATATATAAAAGGAAAAAAAATGTGAACGAAGAAAAATGTCAAATAATTTGATTCCCATGGCGGTGTTTTGTGAGTGACACTGAAAATCCATCTGCACTGCAAAACGAAACTGTGAAAACGTCGTATGTTCAACGCATGAAAATAGTTTTGGGAATTTCTACCGATTTGAGTTTTCGCGGATTTCGAGGAGCGGCTGCGTAAGCGAATACACGATGTTATTCAAATTCGCCGAGTACGAACAATGACAGTTTTATAATACACGTGAAGCCCGGTGTCGCATGTCGACGCGACAGTCTTGACGGGAAGGATGCAAGAGGGATATTTATTCGCATACGTACCCGGACGTCCCTTCGACTGTTTCGTCATGATATGACGTCGAAGCGCGTGCATGATTTAAATACGCTCCCTTGATAAAATGTACACCGTATTCGCGATGTTTACCAAACTCAACTCCCCCTCCCCCTCTTTACGCTCTTTGTTTAAACATTTTAAATTGAATTATCTTCCGAACGGGTAATCTTCGACAATGCGAACGCCGGTCAATGTATCGCGTACTTGGTACATATATTTTTCCTTAACAGTTTCAGTTTATGTAATAATACTCGTATTATAAAAGCGCTGAGAGGAGGCCACCCGTTCGGTATGCGACGTCTTCGTCTAACAGTAGTAAAAACCGAAAATCTAATAGAACAAATTGATATAGGAGTGAATAGATACTTTTTGTTCAACTTAAAGGGAACAACGCACGGGCAACGTTTTTTTTTTATGATGTTTTAATTTCAAGCTGGTTATGAGTTTTTTTTTTTAATTTTCATAAAATGTTACACGATTAAAAATTAAAACAAAGTACACACAGATAATGTGACAACAATGATGCCGAGGCATAATATAATGTATGCGTATGCATGTTGGTAATAAATGTTAAATATTATATGGGGGAAAAAAAAAGTTAGTCGTCGAACGATATGTTTCATAAAGTGCTTATAATTTGCATTTGTATATTAGACCTTTTGTGGTGATCGTGCGATGCGATCATCAACGGCAATTATTTCAAGTTCTAAATTTATTTTCATCTCGTGTGTTACGTCGGTATGCGTTCAGGTGTGATCGTGTTCCGTCGATATGTTGTTTTCGATATCACGCGATACAGATAGTCTTCGATGAAGGTAATCGGTTAACCACGAACTACGTAGAAGTACCGATGCAAGATTTGTACACACATCGTAAATAAATCATTAGCGCTATGATAGGCTAAAAAAACCGGACTCATTCGTCTTAACACGGCCGATATGTATCTCGGAGCTAATTTATTTTTGCCACACAAATATCATTAATTCTGAACCCACGGTCGAGCGTAATAAGCCGTCACTTATTCCGCGATAGGCGAGCGACCGGGGATGGACAAGAATAACGACTGGGACGGACGCGGCAGTGTAATACGCGAAAATCGATGTATCACGTGATTTATGGTAATGTCTGTTAACCTCAGACGTACCGCGATAACTGTGTACTGAGGCACATCAGCATTGGTGTGTACGCCAACACGAATAATAATAACATACGTAGACAGGGATAGTATTTTTCGTTCGGAAAAATAATGGGGAAAAAAAAAAAAAGAGAAAAAACGTGATTTGTCGTACACTGTATTTCCAACGCGTTTCCTTCGGTCGAAGATTTGACAGAAAAAATAAAATAAAATACGCCAAGCTTTTGATCATCTGGAGCAATAATCGCTTTTTGACGTTTTTAATATATTTATTATTCGGCGCGCGTACAACTCGAACCGTTATACAGTTATGTGTGTACGCGAGAAAAACGCCGTTTGGCCACAAAAACAACGTTCAAACGATTATTTCGTTACTTTTACCATTACCTAAACGAACTACAAAGGGACAGGTAGGTGGAGCTGGTTAGTGTTCCGTTAAGGAACAACACGCGTCTTCTGTTATTTACTTTCTAAATTACGATGGTAATTTGCATTCGTTTTTCCAACCGCACGGGAATAGGTTTATTTTTTTTTTTTTTTATAAATATTTTTACGTGACTCAGAAGCCAATTAAATTTAAACATTAACAATATTCACATTTTATCCCGGTGAATACCTACTTTATAGTTGTTGGTTTCGTCTATAGTACGTGTACAATAGTATTTTATTTAAATATTTTCGCTATTCTATATTTCGCTGGTGAATGGTTTCGAGTTTAAAATAAAAAAATCAAGTATTTTTAAAATATGTAAATCTTCTTGAATAAAGTTGCATTTAGAAATATTCGAAACGATTATGACATGATGTTTATCCAAATAGTTTATGCCATATTGTTATCGCGATTTTATTGACCCATCACACTACGTAGTACAATATTTGACTTGAAAATTAATTGACGATAATTTTAGAACGCAAATTTTATAACCATAATTTTTCATAACAGTTTTCTGTAGCAGGGGTGGCCAATCTGCTGTTCACGTAATAGACTTATGCAGCTCGCATATTATCGTAAAACGTTTTACAAAAAAATTTTTTTTTATATGAATTTATGTACTTGTTAAAACATAGTATTTCATTAAATTACAATCTATAGAAAAAATGTACAAAAAAAATTTAATATTCTTGATTTAATATTTAAATATTCATGTTTTTATTTTTAATTATTAATTATTATCTTATATGCTGCTTGATAATATTTTTTGTAAGTTTTTTTAAATTAGAATAATATTTTGTTAAAGCTGTCTTTAACAATTTTGTTAAATGATCATCCGTTGTTGTTGAACAATATTTAGATTTAATAATTCTTTTAGTCGAGTGTAAAGACTCGTAAGAATATGTTGTTTCGAGAATCGTTATTAATTTTTGAGCGCAAAGAGTAATTTCTGGGTGATTTATAACGAGCACATGTTTCCAAAATTCTAACAAAGAAAGACAACTCTATTTGAGTATTGGAACTGCTTTAGTAATTCATTTACCAATAATTATAATCCGACATTATTGTGTACGTTATTATATTGTTTCGAATTTTGTACTGTTTATTACGTTTGGTATTTTATCTTATTTACTATTAATATTATAATAATGTGACTTTTTTTAAATTTCAGCCCTTCCACATTTATTACTATATATTTGGCGACTCGGTTCGAGGGTCTTCTCGTTGGCCACCCCTGTTCTGTAGCACCCTACGAGTGATCTGTGCAACTTCTGATTGTTATGTTTGAGGTGGTAGAGAACGATTTTAAACTCGAATACAATACTGAACCATCGATAATTATATATATATATATATATATATATATATATATATATATATATATTTATCACATGTTTACCCTCCCATCTGTATGCGAGCACTCTGCAATGACAATAGCATTCGACATCGAAACTAAACAAACCAAAATATCTAAAATATTCATTTCGGCTTATTATTCTGCTGACCACCCACGACGAAATATGCGAAAAACTACTACTTAATCGATTAATTCCAATAATTAGCGAAAACAATTTATTCCCGAAATTTTAATTTGGTTTTCATCATAATACAATACATCAAATCCACTGTAGCTGAGGCTTTCGACCATGTTTGACACGAGGTTATCCTGTTAATGGGACTATTACGTTAAAGCATTAAACATTTTTAGTGAGTGAATTTTATGTAAGTGTTAAGTGGTAATATTTAATTATACTTATTATTAAAAGTGTTAAAAAACATAATAGTAAATAACTGAGGGTACAGAATTTTAAAATGTTCTCTTTATTAACGATTCTTAGATTTAGTAATTTAACTTTACATTAAGTTAAAAAGCAAATCCAGGAAACTTCACTAAACCAACCTTAATAAAATATTTTTTTTTTCGGATTAATATATTATGCTTTCAACAGTGTGCTAAAATCCCAAACGTATTGCTGGTACCATAATCTTTCGCCGTGTCGCTGTTCTGAACATACCGATTGCATTATATGTTTCCAACCTGTGTTCTTACGACTGGCGCCCTTAGTTATCTTAAGTACCTAGTTACTCGTGCCAACTGCTCTGTCCCTCTTTTATTTATTATGCCTTGATTACAGGTAATACATTGTGTTTCATTTAAAATATCACGTATTTTGTTCTTCCTTTTAAATATTTACAATTTGAGTTCATTTCTTTTGTAAAAGTGTACGCTGGTATCCATTGCTCCTTTTTCTCCAATAGTATTTTTTCGACTATTATATTTATTTTTTTTTGACGGATAATTAGTTTTTCTAATCGCGAATTATTTATTTTTTATTCATCTCCTTAGGTTAGCGTTCTACCGAAGATATGAGTTATAATACATGTTACGCTATCTTACTCTAGGAAAATTCTTATCATAAATCAAAAACTAACCTTATTTTTCTATAAAAATTTATATGACTGAACTAAAATATAAATATTATTTAACATACGATATAAGTATTTTTTATTTTTTTTTGTATTTGGTATAAAAAAAGTATAATTTACTCGTATTGAACTTTCTGTTAATTTTTCCCTTCTATGTACCCAACCTCATGAGTAGGGCAAAGGACTTGAAACATTTGCATATTTGTTTTGCATAGTCACAAAAGTAGCAGAGTACGAAACAAATACGTTTCATGTTCTCATAAAGCTAGTTTTAAAATTTTATTTTGCATATAAATGCATATTTTGAGTCCTTTTTGTTTTTAGGGCATATTTTACACTTTTATACGCTATTTTATACATTTTGAGAAATATTTAACTTAAATCGATTTTTTCCAAAGTGACATTTCTATTTCAAACAATACAGTCAAAATGTTTGCATAAAAATGTATTTATTTTAATTTTTGCCGTATGATATGGTTTTTGACTGTCTGCAAGCACACATTTTTCCTAGCAACAATAATGATCTAACGTCGTTTCTTTACAAAATATTAAGAAAATTAAGTAAAATGTATTTTGTTTATTTGGATATGGTATATAATATATTTAAATTATGTAATTGTTTTGACTTGTTTTAAACACTATTTATTTTAGAAATTCTTTTAAATTAAAAGTCTGAAAAAATTTTTGAGTGCATATTTTAAGTGCATAAGTGCTTGCATATTTAGAGCTTTTTTAGGGCTACAAGTCCTCTGTCCTACTCACGAGTTTTCAATTTTCGATTTAAAAATTTAACAAAAGACTGTTCTTCAGTGCAAACAACTCTTTTTTTCATTTCTATCTTCCGTAGGTTTATTTCACCCTCGATTATAATATTTTTCTTCATTATAGCTCCATTACTACCCGTATTATTAATTTCATTATTATTTTTAAAAATTTCGACTTTCAATTTTAATTTTAAGAAGCGGTTTTTGAAAATAATAAACGACAAAATTGGGTCCACGTCAAACATTTCAGTTCAATAGAATTTTGTAACACTATGAATTAATTCTTAAATATCTTACTTTTTCGCCGCTATCCGATGGCAGGTAGAACGTCAACACCGTGAGGAATGAGATACCCATACACGGTATGATGATGTTTACCGTGTAAAAGAGCGTTTTCCTTCTCATTGTTATGTTGAAAGTAATGTCTAGATAAGGTTCATCGCAGCACGGGTAGATTTTCTCATTCCTAAAAATTAAAATAATATATTAAAATCGTCGAAATACATGTATTTATGATAGAAAATCGATATTTAGCCAATCATATTCTGATTGGTGAGCATTCACCCTAGTAGTCTTATCTAAGCGGTTCGACTCTAACACGTTTAAATTTTCATAGAACAATCTTTATCGTGCACAGGACAAAACATCAATATTTTAGGAACTGATCATCGTTTCGCTATCACCAGATATTTTGAAATAACGCCACTGTATAGAGGTACACATTATGTTCTTTTTGAATGAACTTTATCGCTCGCGTTTTGGTTCTAATAAAAATGAAAACATTACTTTTCACGCAAAAGGGGTGGTTTGAATTACGACGGAGATATGACGGTTTCTCTTTAAAAATTATATATAGTGTCAACACACCCTGTATGTACATTTATTTTTTGTGTCTTTCCGGCTTAAAAACTCATTTATAAACGCAGTTTAACCCAAAATAATCCGATTTACTTCAAAAACTCGATTCATAAACAAAAGAGGCTTAAGTACAGTATAGTCTGAGTAAATATATTGCAATAGAATTGCATTTTTTTATTTTTTATTTTTATTTGTTTTTATAATCAACATAATCAAAATTTTCTTTTAAAACTCATATACATTTTATCGAAATTCGCAAATACGAGTAGTTATCGTTGAATAACATTGAAAACAAAAACACTAAAGAATTTTATTGATAAACGCGTATGACAAACACGATTAACTAATATAACATCGTGCTAAACGATCACTTATCATATATTTCAATATTATATTTATGTATTGAATTGAAGACGATTGATAATTTTAAAAAGATTCAACCCGGGCGTTAAAGTAAATTAATATAATATTTAAGTATTCAAATCGCGCTAAATGGAATTTCAGAAGTTCAAATCGATACGAGTACATTTCTGAGATCTTTTACGTTTTCCCATAGACGCTGATACTCGTCATCTGTTCGCATTTAAACACTTCAGATATGACAGTTATATCACAATATATATATGCGTACACAAAAGAATTCGCTCGATATGATCGCAACATAATAATTTTAAATGTAAGAACAAAAAAAAGAAAAAAGAAAAACACTGAATAATCGACATACTCGTATGTGTATAATATAATTTCAATATGTACAATATTATCGTTATCGTTAGTACAATCGTCGTCGCCCTTATTAAAGACGAACTGTGCCCCGTAATTTATGTAGAAGTGTATTTAATATTGTTGTCGTGCGCCAGAGCGACACGTAATAACAACGGGAAACATGATAGTAAATATGATAATTGTCCATTCAATCACGAAACCGCGACTTGTGAGAGTCATTGTTCGTCGCGCGACATATGAAGCTTTTAGCGCGATATCCGAAACGCGTACAACTTACAATGGAACGCTACTGCAGCACGTCACAGTTGACGTGCGTGCATTATCACTTTTATGTAATCACTGGAACTGTGTGTGTGTGTGTGTGTGTGTGTATGTGTGTGTGTGTGTGTGTGTGTGTGTGTGTGTGTGTGTGTGTGTGTGTGTGTGTTTGCGTGCGCGTGCTTGTGGCTGTGTGTTCGTGTGTACTATTGTAGTCGGATCACCGGTAAAACATAATTATTGTATTTATACGCAGATAGTTTTACCGGTTGGTTGTACGAATGAAATGCACGTGGAAATTGGTATCTAAGCATTACATCGGTGACATGCATCAACGCACATCGTGCGTATTCATATAAAGTAGTTTATATTTTCTCTTCGAAATGTCACTATATTAAGCACCAGCGAAACGTAACGTAAAGCGTGTTTGATTCTCGTAAAACGTTCAGACGTATATGTCTACCTTTGTTTGGGATAAAATAAACATAAAACGGGTGAAAAAATGGGAAATACAACGTTTTAAAACATCAAGCGACGGTCTACATATATGGATAAATTCGTTACAAATAAATAAATACGGTTATCCAGAGGTTGTCAGGCCGATGATTTCATATCTATTGTACTAAATTATTATACGATTTTCGTACGAAAATGTTTGAACATTACAATTTTTGATAAAAATCTTATGTTGTTTTTAATATTTATGTACGCAATTAATCAAATCATATTTAGTCGATTGCCTGTAGCTGATTCAATCATAAATAATATTTTTATGACGTTAGAAAATTATTTTCGAAACGGTTTCGAACAAAATTCCACCGCAAAAGTCAAATTAGTTTTCATATTCAATTTAATTTAAATTAATTCAAATTGTAGATAGTATTCTGAATATTATTAATATAAATAATACAGATTGCAGTGTATTTGAAACAATGGATTTACTAAAAAAAAAAAATAAAATAAAATAAATAAATAAATAAATAATAATTTTCCAAAGACAAACGTACCGCAGCGAAATACTGAGAATATGATATTAAATAAATCAAGAAAAAATATAATGAAATAAGAGATTTTTTTTTACCTTCGAAAGTATCTTCAATGACACAATTTTATACTATAAACAAGAAAAGTTTTTATGCAAACCGAAGAAAAAAAAATCAAGTTTGCGCGCCAAAATCTAAGTTAGCCCACATGATCCTTGACGTCGTATATTGTACAGCATAATGTAAATAAAAAAACTTTCCACCCCATTAAAATGAATTAGTTGCTTTTTCTGAGTACCTCGAGAGAAAAAAATAAAAATAAAAATAATAAGACATCAGGTCTTCTGAATACGGGAAATGTGAAGTTTTTCCACGTTATGCTATGGGCTAATGATTATATAATATGTATACTGAAAAGATTTCGCGGTACGAAGACATGCGCCTAATGTGGGCTACGTACCAAGAACAATAACGTCGGTTTACACGATGGCGTGTGCCGTATAAAACCGCGTTAAACGGAAAAGCGATACGAGAAAAAAAAAATGAATAAATAAAAGTAACGATAAAGCGATGGGAGGGGAAGATCGTTCGTATTTTAACGAGAAACGCGCTTCATTTTTATCGCGCACTACGATCGTCAAACTCATATTTTACTATGTACACCGCGATTTGGGTTTGTGACCTACAGAAAGTGGCTACCGTCAGCTCTTTGCAAATACATGTGGGTACATCGTGATGTTGAATAATTTATGAGTTCCGTTATGAATAGTGGAGCGTTCGAGACGGGTTAGCAAACGATACGCTGGCCCGCACACGCGTGTTTTTCTTTGACCATTTTTTTTTTTCTTCTTTCTATTACTCTTTCGTCCCTCCCGGCCGCCACCCGCACGATTTGTTTACACTCTTCAATTAATTTCAACATTACCTGACCGCCGGAACTTCCAGTATATCCCATTCCACCGACATGTAAAATTCTGAGAGATCCACTCCGACGTCAACGACGTTCGAGCCGACCTTCTCGTCCATGTGTCTGAGGTCTACCTGCAAAACGACTCTTATGCATTTTTTATCGGTTTCATCGTATGCGAGAGTGGAAAATAGAAAAATATAAAAAAAGAAACGGTTTATATAACCACTCGGCGAACCGTACACACCACATGCACTGCCGGAAAAGCTACGGACGATGACGACGTTCAAGTTTTCCGAGAAAACTCTCTCGGAAACGTATTATTAAAGTTTTTAACCGATTCTCCAATGATGTCGTCGTATTATAACGGGGTCGATTGTTTTTATTTTTCATCACGTTATTCGAACTCGCGCACACCTCGTTGTTATTTTACTTCACGTTGTAATAACAATTATGTGTGATCTTAAACAGGATTTTAGGTGCCGACATTTGTAATGCGATAAAAAGGTTTTTGCGTTACATTCTATAAGATAAAATAAAAAATAAGATTTCCCACGTGGAGAAAAAAAAAAGACGTCGACGGCTTTCGTGTGCGTTATTGTATGATTTTGTTCGCGTTCCTATAAACTTTAAGTACTTCTGTTGCACCACTAACCTATGTCGTTCATGTTTAACCGACTGCTGCGCTATTAAGCGCTTGCCCGTTTCGTTCATTTGAATAAACCATTATTATTATTATTATTATTATTATTATTATTATTATTATTATGTGTTACGTAATTGCGGTGCAAAGAGGGTTATTGTTTCGTATACGACCGGCGCAATGTTCAACACGACGTGTACCTGTATTTGAATCGTATCGAACACGGACGGTTGAAAACTCATAAAATGTACGGATGAAATTGCTCAGAAATCTTGAACATGTCTGCGCGTGCGGTAAAACGTGTTCGGTTTTGCACGCGTTCCGTACGATAATTATTATTGATATTATTAAAATTATTATTACGATTGTTATTTATCGTCAATGGAAAAGCATTCCCAGAACTCACGTAGAACATAAGTCTCTACAATAATGTATCGCATAAATGTATTGTTATTATTGTTACTATTATTTCTATAAGGCATGTACGTACATAATATGTATAATAGTATATGAATACAAAATGTGTACATAAAGATGCGTTAAGATGATAAAGTCGTACACATATATTAAAACATTTAAAATAATAATGTATTGCGTTCCGGTGTTCACTCGATATTATACGGTTATTGTTTTTCTTCTCGCGTTTGGGAGAGAGAAAGAAAAATAAAAATTTATTATTAATCGGTTTTACATTTCGAGAAAAACGTCGTCGTATCCGTAGATCTTTTTGGCCATCACTGCAGCATACACCTACTGTAAGAACACGAAACAGTAAAAACACAAATCATTAAAAACTACGTACAAGCGTCGTGCAGTTCTAAATATGCGTTACAAAACATTATCACAAAATACATAAAAACCAATGCACTATAAACAGACGAACAAACCATGGCGCCTAAAAAAAAAAAAAAAAAGAGCAAGCGTTTTGATAATATAATTGAATGTACCGTTGTATATACTGAACGACAATATAATATATCATGTTTAACTCTAAAAAAAATATTACTAGGGGGAAAAATAACTATACGTACACATTTTTCGGTACAGTTGATCGTTATGATGTACGCGCGTTAGAGCCGATAATTCGATTTGTTACACTCGAACAGTACATGCGAATGTTGTTATAATAATTATGGAACGCGTGTTTGCTATTGCATCGGGAATGTGAATACTATAAAACTCGCGAATAGTTTTCAAATTGATAAACGTCCGAACGGAGTGCACAACCATAACATTGATTTTAACGTTATCGGTAATGAAAAATTCATCGAAAGTGGAATCATCGAAAACGCCCGACGTCTAATAATAAGAACATTATAGTACTGCGAAGATCACGAAAACAGGATCGCCATGGTAACAGGTTTTATGTATTGCTCTTCGCGACCTCGTCTTCGTACCATTTGTCGATTATTCGCGTCCGTTATAGTTACACGTGACACATTTTATCGACGGTGTTTTGTACGTTTCGTTCATCAAATTTTACATTCTTCCAATAAATGAGAAATATAAATGGATATAATATTGAAAGTAGGATGAAATAGGGCGTTTTGGGTATCCTCTCCCTTGGATAATCCTTCCAGGCAACCCGCAATACACTAACAGACCATCATTTGCTCCTCGAAAAGCAACCCTTAACTCAGACAAACCAAACGAAAACCGTTACATACCCTTTAAAACACGTTTTATAAGATTTAATGTAACACCAGGGACATATGAAGTGGTAAACAAATTATATTTATCTCTATGAAGGTGTTTAAATACTGTTGATCAAACAAAAACTCGTATAAAATATCTTTGGTTTCTCTAATAATACTGTTAAACAATAATAATAATAATAAAATAGATAATGAAGCAGTAACAACATCAATACATCTGGTACGCCCGCATTATCGATAAGAGACGATCATCAGGCACTACCCGAAACGTCCGTAGCGCATACCTCTCACTCGTCCTCGCCGTGGCGCTCCTACCATACCGCAACCGTTTTCGATGCCGCATTAATAATGTCGCATACATTTTATAATATTGTGTCTCATCAAATCGTAAGAAAATCGGAGAAAATCTGATTTTTAACTGTAAACTTAGTATACGTGTGTAGATGGATAGGTTACGTAGACTTGGTTTTTGTGAGATTTATTCGTGTTAAGAACCGTATTTATGGGTAAGGTCAAAGTTTGAGATAGGTTTCATGTATTGCGGGTTGTCTAGAAGGAGTTTTTATGAGGAAGGTCGTGTTTTCGGATAGGTTTGTCTATGTTTATTGCTTCACTTTAAGAGAAAGGTAACGGTTTTCGTTAGATTTGTCTGTGTTGAGGGTTACATTCTAAGGGACAAATTGTAGTTTATCAGTGTATTGCGGTTTGCATAGGCGGATTGAATTTTAAAAAGGCGTCAAGATGTCTTCTATTCAATTGGTATAGCTATATCATATTATTTCGGAGTTGAATAGGCCGTTTTACATAGTTTGTGCTCTTGTTATTTTATTTTTTTTTTAATTTTTATTAAAAAAACGGATTTACAGATTTTCAGTGGTGTACGCCATCAGTACAAAACCCCATTTATATTTATGATATATGTATTATAATTACATACACGTGTGGTGATTCTGAAGGGCTAAAATCTGGCGACTTTGTGCGATTATCGCGATAAAGGCAGAAATGGTAGACGTGCTATGTATACATGGGATTTTCTGGGAAAATGTTTAACTCGGGAGTCAAATAATAATTCCTCGTATCCGACATGTCCCCTGCTCGATCATCGTGGTCTGCGGGGTTGAACTCCCTCGGTGTTTCGCGCTGCAGGGTCTCTGAGATAAAAACCTCCGCTGAAATGCGTGGCAATCCTCTCCGGGCGTTAAGAAACACACGCGTTATCGAATGATAAATAATCCCGTCGGACGTACTTCGCTCGCGAAACAAATCGTAATTGATGTCAGAATTAAGGGTACGAACCCGGCCGTGCCGTGACCCCGGACGTGGGGACGAAACGTTTCGAAAAGTTTTGCGAGACCGGTCGGGCCTCGGTCGGCAAAAGCATTCCCTACCCGCCGCTCACGGTGCAGCCGACGAAGCGGTGAAAATTAATTAATTCGTAGAACTCGGCACCTACGTAGTGCGGATTTTAATAAATGCACGTGACAAAATCTTACTCGTGCACAGGCTGTGATCCGTAAATGTAACATACAATTATTGTAATGCGTTCACACGCAGTGTTTTATCGGGCTCAAGCACGGAAGAAATGTATTTGCCCGCTTGATTTATAACTTAAAGATCGGAAAAAATGTCGTGAAAAATAACAATAATATTATTCTTTAAATTTAAGTAAGCACATGGCTTCGCTGTTGATGTAAAGACCGAAGGAGTCATCTTGTGATGATGAAAACAGTTTTGCCGGTTTCAAATGGAAAGTGACTAGACGAACTTGAAAACCGTAACAACTTGTTCTTAGACAATCGTATTTCGTACAAAACGCCCGAATCCGTCACCTCACATTGGTGACAAAAATTTAAATACCTGGTATGTTTTTTGGACCTTATCGCTGTACCATTCGTTTTATAACAACTAGTCGAATGCAAAACCGATTTTACGATGTGTGGTGATTGAAAAGAAATATTAACAACTTTTATCAGCATCAATAATAACCATATGAATGTGAATGTCTCTCGTCAGTATTTTTTTTATTGTTCTCATCGAATTCAACCGAAATAATTGGATATTAATTTCGATTCGGCAGACTATTTGTAAAATGTTCAAGTCTGCCACGCGTCTACGAAGAAATTAGAAGATGTTTGTTTTGATATTCATATTTTCAACGGATTTTGGCTAAAATCATCTGCTCTAACTAGGATGGTTCACGATTTATAATGATATAATAATTTGGAAAATGCAGAAACACAGGATCGCTAAGTTGATTCGTTTACGGACTATATCATCTAATAATGATATCGTAACGGTAATACGTCAAATAACAGAATACAATTATTGTTTTAGTAATACCATACGTTATTTTGAAAGTAGAACATGCGTGGGAACGTAAATAACCTATCCTACGCGTAGTGTAGCACGGACACGTTCGATTTTTTCATACCGTTATAAGCTATGTACATTCGTGCAACATAATTTATTCGGTTTTTTTCAGTTGGTTATTTATTTATACGTTGGACACCTACCCTTGTTATCTTTTGGAGCAATTCTGTTTAGTGTGCGGTATTCTAATACAGTCAGCTTTATTTTACGATAAAGGTACGAAAATGGCATAATTTTTTTTTGAAAAAATATACTTTATACCCACTTGACATTCTAATGTTAAAGATTACGAGGGCGCAGTGCTTTGCCGAAGAAAATGGTTTTAGTGATCGTATAGGATGAGGAAACGTCGACGATAAAATAAAATAAAACGTCAGTGTTATATATGCATACAGTACAAGTTTTAAAAACTTATTACATTGTAAAATTTCGTGTAAATTATAAAATATATTTTCTCTGTGGCGTGTCACGTTTTTTTTTTTGGAACCATTATATTATAATATACTACTCTGTATCAATCGGACTGGTTAGGTTAGCAAAAGTAAACATGTAACTCATAATTAATAAAATTTGAACTTCTCTAGTTATTTCAGAATATATTTTGACAAAATGCATGATAGATTTTATAATTTGACTTATCACTATTACTTTGAATTTAAAAAACATATATTTAAATAACAGCTACGTAGTATACTCGTAACATTGTTGTTATTTGGGCGCCATGATAGCATAAGGTATTTAAAATTGAAAAATATATTTTATATTTAAAACTGTATTTGTTTGAAAATATAAAACCGGAAGATTTTTATTGAATTGTTATTGAAAATAAATATCCAATAGCCGTTTCAACTTTTCAAGAATTATGAAAATGATAATCGTACAAAACTTATCGAACATTTTTCTAGTTTATTGAAAAAGTAATTTTCAAAATGGAAAATAAAGAATAAGTAATAATACTGCAGTGCATACAATGATGAACACTAATATTTGATGGTTAATTATCAATGTTACAAAAGTGATAATTTTATTTGAACTTGAGTGATCCAAGAGCCGGTTAAAAAAATCAAAATCAAGTTTGAACTTTTAAAGTAAAATTTATATTTATTTGTTTATTAACTTCAAACTATTTTAAAATGTTTATTGATGTTCACGACTTACTAATAAAGTTAATTTCTTTCATATGTGCGTTTACCACTTTTGAATCGATTTCAATCAGTTTATGAAACTTGATAATACGACTGAATCATACAAGAATGACGAAAGCGGATTAAGAATAACGGTCGATTTAAACAGGCACCGCGTGTTATGCGATATCGACCAACTAACACGCTCGACCGCACCCATTCGATTGCACGATTATGTGGCTCTTCATTATCGCCGTTTCGAGCTGTAAACGCAGATAGTGCATTGTTTTAAATGTATACTTGGACGCATTCGAATTCATATGATGTCCGTCATGTTCACTGTTATCGGATGTTACAAACGTTTGCGCGGTCCACTTTGTTTCAAACTTTGGACCGTTCGACGACGTGATAGTGCATGGGTAAAATACCCAAAGTGTAAATGTGACGACCTAAATACTTCAAACGACCTTTGCTATTTCACTCAACATTTCATGTGTACGCATTTAGATTTGAATTTATACAACCATTCATATTACCGTCTTTACATATTTCTATACGCGACCGCCGTTCTATAATTTTTCGCTTTTCTTTTTTCTGCGTTTTATTGCTCACCGCTCTCGTTTTCGCTCTTTGAGCTCCTGTTCCCGTTTCGGCCACTTAAACTATCAACCGTTGACCGAAGGACATGCGAGAGGATGTGGAATCATATTTTACACTACAACCATTACACGCAGCCGCCGTCGCAGAAAAACAAAATCGAAGTACTGTGCCAATTACGTTATCATGAGAAGGAGAAGGATTTTGCTCGGTGCTGCTTACACGGCACGCGATTTTCTTAAGTGACATGCTGCAGATATAGTAGCAGTCCACTTATATGAATGAAGTTTTCAGATCATGTTAACGGTCATAGTGGTGGCAGATACCGTACGTTGCGATTATTTTCCTGTCCGAAATAACTACTGTAGTCTTTTGTAAGTTTTTTTTAAAGAAAAACATTGTTAGCTGCTATTGCACGTTTAGTTTTTCAAAGTATACACTGCAGCTTATAATATATATATATATATGTACAGGACTATTGAAATTAAATAAATTTATGAGCTAAAAAAAAAAAAAAAATAAATGTTATAAATTATAATATATAATTTGATATTTTATTGTGATATATAAATTTGGTTTAAAAATCCAAAATCAGGTAAGTTTTTACTATTGATTTGTAGGTAAGATATATGTTGCAACAATAAGGTTAATTGAAAAAAAACAGGATGGATTAAAGAAAGTTGAAGAAATTTCATCGGGGCAGTAGTAATACTTAATAACAAAATTATCTTTTTAAATTGTATTTCTAATGCGTACGAGTAAGTAACAATAGTATTGTCTTTTTAGTCTATTCCAATGATACCCTGGAACAATTGCAGATATGAGTTGAGTAATAAACGAACTGGGATATCCATTAAGTCGGTTATTAAAGCGCTTGTTATGTAGTTCAATAAAATCAACGATAATTATTGTTTTTGGATTGAAGTGGAGGGATTTATTAGAAACACTTTTAGAATAAACATTTTGAATCAGTACAAAAAATATTTGGTTAAAATCTTGATTATGGTTAGAGTAAGAACATTTTTGACATTTTTGCTGCGCTAGGTTTCAGGACTAGATATAAAATTTGTAAATGGATTTTTTTTTTTTACTCTATATCGATAAAAAAAATTTCCACGGCCAAATATGATAGAAAAAAAAAACAATTTTATATCGATTTTGGAAATTAACGAAGAGTTATATTATATAAATATTATAAAGCATGCGTTCAGATAGAAAACTATACAAAATTCTAAACAAAATGAACGTAAAATGGTTATTCGTGTTATATATACTACATAATATATTGTATTTTAACAGTAAACCTAAAATCTATTACGCCCCATGGACGAATATTGTACACGATCATTTTACCGTACATAGCTATTCCCTAAATGACATTTTTATTGTTCGACCTATCATAAAGTTCTGATTGGTTTTGCCGCGCTAGAAAATAATATAATCATAATAATAAAAGAAATAGTAATAATAATAACAATAATAATAAAAATAATAATAATAATAAAAATAATAATATTGTCACAGTATCGCCGAACGTTTTATACATTAAACCTACGCACACACACACGTCACCTGTACAGGATGGTTCTTTGTATGATTTAACGCTCGTTTTCCCCATAAAGTCTACAGTGTTTAAAAATGCTGTTACACTTTTAGCAATTTAACCATTTATATATATATACTATTTTTGTAATAAAATATATTTTTTTACTTTTTATCGTAAGAACTTTTTTGGTTATTCTTTTATATTTATATTAATTTAATAATGGAAAACGATTTTAATTTCATGAACTCAAACGAAAAATTTATTTAAAAACGTCCAACTAATATTTATAAGAATTTAAAGTTTGGTTGGCGGAATGAAGCATAGGCTCATTTTAAGTTTAAATAAAATAAATATGTATAAATAAGCAACTACTACTTCAATATTAGGTTATTATAAACCGGAATTTTGACTAAAATATTCTGCTCCGTTACTTTTAACTCTCAAAGTAAAAAAAAAAAAAAAAACCGTCCGTGGCAAAAAAATTGAATACACTTATTAGTTTATTGAGAACATGTTGCGTAATGTAGTGATGAAATTGAATGACGTTCTCTGACGAAACCAAAGCACGGTTTGAGAAAACGAGAGTTAATGCAAAAACCGTATCGAGTACAGGTGTAATAAAATAATGGAAAACATATCAGTCTCCTACGATTTCACGCACACTCATCAAAACATAATAATAAAATAAAACAAAATATTTTTAGCGCATAAAAAATATTCCCCAAATAAGATCATATAATGATTACAATCGCACAAGCCCCGCGTATGGTGCCCCTGGTTCATCGAATATTATTGTTATAACACAGCCCTACAATAATATGTAATGCACGATTTCCCGCACTGTCGCGTAAACATCGGCCAACGTATGCGTCCAAGCAAACACCGTACAATACATAATTGTAATATATTTGCACGCTACGATAATATTATGTACTACGATCATGTAAAAACAGTAATAATAATAATTATTATATAAATAATATAACGTGCACACAACTATACGCTGTAATGATAATCTAATATCGTTGCTTATTGCTAAAACACTACGGCTGTTGCATTATACCGTTTAAGAACGTCAGGCACGTAGACAACATTTTATGAATGGATATTTTTTTTTAAATTTTATTCGAATCGAATACAAAATTATAACGTTTTACAAAAACCAGCAATTTGTTATTACCATCACGATAAAGAGTATGTTTTCCAGCGGTTTTTTTTTTTTTTTTTTTTTAATCACAAAAGGTTGTGACTTGCGGACGGGCATGGAAAATTATTGGAAGAATCTAGATCGACCGACCGACCATTTCTCTGGGTGCGTGTCTGAAGAATGTTTAACTACATATATGAATAGTTATCATCGCAATATATCGACTATGGTGCGTGCGAAGCGACATCATAGCGTTTGACATCAACCGAACCCCACGATGATCACTTATACGTAAACGTGAACGCGTTACTTAATAATTAATCTAAAAACGCGTGTCGTGTCCTCCGAGGTCTCACGCCCTGACAAGGCCAAATTAGTTAAGGGCGAGATTCCCGTCGTTTAAATACTACACTATTGATGACGTTAATGAGAGAATATGAATGAAAAACGATCCGCCGAAGATGCTGCGAAGATCACGAATTAAAGGATCGAACGATAGCTTACTGATATTGACCCAAATGGTTTTGGTTCGATCACGGACTGCCGCTCTGACTCGTCCGTGAAGCTGAACGCCAGCGCACAAGAGTTTTAATGTATCTAAACGAAACCGTTTGGAAAATAATCGCGGCACTCCGAGGGCCTGTGGTAAAGGTGCTTTCAGTTTTCAAGTCAAAGAATAAAATGGCAATAACCTGATGTACCTATTCATCGTAGTGACACGTGACGGCAATGACATTTCGATTCGATACGGATATATTGATACGGATCGTTGAAAATGCATCGACGTTGACACGAATTCCATAGGATTTCGATTTCGTTGATATTATTTCAGCAATAAATGTTTACCGACTTAACATTCGGTTATCTTTTGTCCGTAATGCAAAACAGCAGATCGAACTGAATGATTTTTCGAGAAACAATCGTACGGAATTCAGAAATGTACATTACAGTTGAAAAATTAAATAATGTGTTCGGTTTTGTTTTCGTGTTTTCAATAATTTTCAAGTGATTTAAGTGTACAAACCTTTGTCAATTCATATATTTAATATATTTTTTATCTAATCTTATGGATTTTTTTCCCAATGTCTATGCGAAACAATTTTTACGTGGTACAAATAAATACCGTCGCGTATCGCCGTAAATTATTATCGTATAACGTTTAAGACTGGTCGAAATCGGTACCCACGTTTCGCCCGGCGTTCAGAGAGCCGTGCAAAACTGTTATTCTCCTGCTGTTCCGATCCCTCCGTGGCCGAAACGCGTGTTGCCATCCGGTCAAAGGGACTCGTGCGCGGGCGGTACAACCTTATGAGACGCACAACGAATCGTTTTTGAATATTATTATCGCACGTAGAACTACGTCGTCCTCGTCATCATTAGGTGTTACGAAACCGCTGCTAACCCACCGTAATGCGTGGACAATGGTCTACGAGGGAATACGGTAACGGAACAAATATACGAGGCTTATACGTATTGTCATCATAAAATGTTGTCATACTCTAGACAAGCGATCGGAAAAGCGTTGAATAGCTGTTTTTTTTTTTTTGTTTTTCATTCATCTCGTGGTGCGTTGAAGACGTTGTATTTTCATCAATAAGCGATGAGATAAAAAATGAACGATGACAAACGACGTGGACGTTAATTAAGCGCCTCTTTGACGTCAAAGTTACGTAATTTCGGTATAAAAACGCATTGTTTGTTAATATTTTTTTTTTCTATTTCTGTATCGCCAGTTAATTTAAGATGATTAATTTTTTAACGTTAACTTAGTAATTGCTTGATCGTATAAGAACATTGAAACCAAACGCCACGGTCAAAGTTCGCTCGTTCATGTGCAACACTTATAAAAGTTCCAATGATACTGTTACGATATTTATTGAACAGTTTCGGTTGGGATTAAACGGGTTTTTCATAAACGACTTCGCAACTTCACGACGACCAGTCACACGGTACTATAAACTGGTGTGAGATTCCTGGCGAATAGTTTTGAAAAAAACGTTCGAACACGTAAATGCAACTCGTTATTGTTTTGCTTGGTAAAATATTGCGATAAATCTATTCTCATACAAGACACCCATCATAGAAATGAACGTAAAACGTTTTCTTAACAGGACACGACGTGCGATTACCGTTAGTTCTCCGAGAGACGCGAATTTTTATAGAAAAAAAATAAATAAATAAGAAGAAAAACTCGAAAATTAATTTTCCTCTTCTCATTCCCCCGCCGTCGACAGAATACGTCGCGTGGCGAGCCACAAACATTAATTAAACCCGTATACGTCGTAACATTTGTACACGGTATATTATATTGTTGTTCCACACGTAGCCAGTACGCAGCTTCGATGAACCAGGCGCGCGGATTTATGGGCTGGCCAAGCGGTACTATCGTTGTCACCTTGAACCCGTCATACGTCCAACTTCCTAGTTTCAGTACGCAAGTTTGGACGTCATAGGGGAAGAACTCGACGTCGATGGAGCACGAGGACTTATAGATGGCGGGTGGCTGCCATAATACAAGGCCTGTGCTGTAAACGGTCGCCTTTGTCATTAGGGTCACCTCGTAGTTACCGTCCGCACTGGAACAACACACAACACGTCACCGGGGTCTACTGTTACTACTACTACTGCTACGGCTATTACTATGACTACTATCACCACTACTTTTACAGCTAGTACATTGAACACGGCACATGGTATGTGTGTATTCGAATGTCGTATAGATGTGACCTAGGGGTCGCGGCGACGCGAAACGCTCGAGAATAACAGAAGCCGGTTGTGAGGCACCGTAAATAGGAGGTGTACCACAATCGGTTGTGGTGTGTACGCACACCGTTGCTCTTGTGATTTCAGCACGTCCGGTGAACGCGTTTTGATGAAATTATTGAATTCGGTTTCCTTTCGTTACCAATGTCTACAAGCGAAGGCGGTACGAACAATTATCTCCTATCATTAGATCGAACATGACCGTAAAATAATTTTTTTTTACTTCGACCTGGATTTCGACCGAAAGAAATAACCATCGAATAAGAATCGATAAAATTCTGGCGACCCGACTTTTTGATTAAAGTTAACAATTTCGGAAAATGTATAGTTAAAATATATCTAAAAATATGTAAATTGCGTAGCGTCATAATTTTTTGTAAATTTAACCGTGAAAATCATATCGAAAAGTAACTATTGTCGTTTGGAAGAAAACATTCATATTCTTTATTTTTTGCTTTTCAGATGTACGGTTAACTTTTTTTTAAAAAAAAAAAAAATAACGTTTACGATTTAAATTTTTCATTAAATCAGTGTCAGAATACCCTCAATTCGAAAATTTGTTCATTCACTACATTTCTATGAATTTGTAAAAGATATTCAGTGCTTATTGTACGCATACTGTATACGTTTTATAAACTCTGCCCGTGCGGTGTGGGAAACGCGAAAATTATTGGCAACGTGATTTACTCTGTAAGGGATTTTTACTTTTTTTTTTTGTTTATTTTTTTTTTTTTTGTATTCTATGGAACGTGCCGCATATGTTGAAATACTACAAAACAAGCTCGCTTGATAAAAAGTTCAATTCAGAACTTTTGTTTTCGCGACTCGACGTTTGATTGAAAACGTGACGGACAAAAAAATAAAATATCAGTATCGCAAAAAAAATAGCTCGTCTAAGGAAATATCTAATGAGCATATGAGAACAATCGAAGAATTCGAGAAAGACGAATTTCGCAAACGTATTCATCATTTTGTGACGAGAGGTTTCTCTTGTTCTGCATATTATAATATTTTTTGTGTGCACGTAATGTATCAAAAATCGATATTACAAAGTGTTGGATGAATAAATATAAAATAAAAAATACGTGGCGTATTTCAAAAATTCGACACGAAAAAAAAAAACAAAACCCAGTAGGTAGTGATCACGTAATTATATTATAGTTTTCGATTGTGAGTGGAGTTATAGAATTATATTTAGAATTTATAAATAACCATGGTGCAGACGCTGAAGTTATCCGTCGTTTCGGGAGAAATGGAAGACTATTCTTTTAATCCAATGTATAAAAAAATAAAATAAAAGTAAGCCCGGAACTAGTGGCCAAAGTAATTATTATTTTCAACATTTCTTTTTTTATACGACACTATGTTCTCGTTATACAGGCAACGTTTTACGCGAAAGTGCCTGCTGTTATTTAGATTTAACTGGAATAATACAATTGAAACGGTGTTGATAGCATTAATCTTTCAAATTGAAATAAACTTTATCTATTCAACATATTGCAGCTTAAGGTTTTTCCATCTATTATTCCCCAGTGGCTTTCATCTCCGACGAAAAAAAGAAACACGAAATAAATAATTTTATCGTTTTATAACTTATATAAATAAGTAAACACTACATCAATGAGGCGAAATGAACTAAAATTTCATCAATTAATGTGAATTGTTAAAAAAGAAGTTCGTAACAGTTGTTAGTCCAAAAATGTACTCATGCTTTAATCAATTAATTAATTAATTTGTTTATTAATTTATTTATATGCATTCGCGTTAAAAAAAATTTAATTAATTTTCAGCTGTATAATGATTCTATTTTCAGCGTGAACGCGCAAAAGAGTATAATTTGGAATAGATTCACTGTAATCAACATCGAGAGAATTTAATTTATAATCGAAATAAAACGTTTGTACACTGATAGGTTCTGTAGGTTAACTTTTGTAGAACATAAATTAAGAGATACAGAAAAGTATCGAAGTTTAAATCATTATGCTTTTTAATCATTATTTAAAAATTACGGGCATTCGTTCAAAGAAATAAAATGCTCCTTAAATATGTTAAGCTCATTGTCTAATAAAAAATTGTTTGTTGTGCTCGAAACAGGATTAAATTGTTTTTTTTTTTTCTTTTAATTTTAGTTGTTTCTTTTTTTCGTACTCCCGCTTTAAAGAATGCCAATAATTCCCGGTAACACAATCATAATATGCCACCAAGCTCTGACGATGAAATGTTCTCTAGCGTTTCGCGCAGATAATTGGAAATATTTACTCTTATTATTACACATACACACACACATTTAATATATTTATGTTAGATAAAGTATTATTATAATTAAATATGTGTAAATAAACGCGCACGCGGCCTAATAAATGGAGATTATCCATATGTTATCAACAATTTTCTCTAAAAATGACGAGGACATCGTGGTGAAAAATAAAATAATAATTTCAATGTTGGGATGATAATAAATAAAATAAATAAAAAATGATTCAAGCTCTAACACATACACGCATATATACATTCTGTACGTATAGTGCCGTATAAACATAGTAATGCATGCCTTATGTTGGTATATATTTATATTATATATACATTGGGGACACCTTTTTATGCGTCATATTCAAAGATGATTAATATGTTTATACGTAATATACATGTAAAAAATATATATACATATTCTTATAGAATACAGTGGTTTAAAAGTATATAACAATATAGGTGTACAAGACATATAATATATAAGTTTATAAAGAAAAAATATAATATATTACGATATGTTTATATATACTAAGAAACTAACGATAATATGTTGTAATATAATATTTATATATAAATATATATATATAAGTAGAAAGGACAGTTTAAAGCGTATATAATATTTACAGCGCTGATAGATCAGAACCAAAGTCCTTGAAGATCTTAAAATAAAAATAGTTATTATTGCGATAGTATAATATATGCATAGAAATTACGAAAAAAAAAAAAAAAAAAGGAATAATAACGTTTATAACTTGTGTTCATAGTTGCAAGTTGGTTTGTTCGTGTGTACAAGTGCAACAACAACAACAACAACAACATCAATATCAACATCAACATCAACAATTAACAAATCAACAACAGCAACAATAACAAAACGAGTAACAGCAACCGGTGTAGAGGATAGAGCATGTCATTTAGACGAGGACAAAAGACAAGAAAAATGAGAACGACAGGATAACGGCTAGGATTATGGAGGATGCTTTAAACATCGGTATTGATGGAGATATTATTATTCGAGGAGAGATTGGAAAGGTAGGCGTCGTGCGTCGGAGAAGGAATCGTAATGTGACCGGTATATGTACGTGTATCCTTTGGATATTGTTGCTTTTTATATATATTTTTCTATTTTATTCCAATGTCGTGCGCACGGAAGATACAGGTAAAAACCCTCGGGGTCATCGATGTGCCTCACACCACGGGGGTACCTTGAATCCGTCGTACGTCCAGCTACCGAATTTCAACACGCACGTCTGCTCGTCGAACGGGAAAAATTCCACGTCGATCTCGCACGACGATTTGAATATGGCCGGCGGTTTCCATTCTACCAGCCCTACGTGGTATATGGTCGCCTTGGTGGCCAGCGTCACGTCGAAATTGCCGTCGGCGCTGTGGATCATACACAAACACACAAGTTGCAACAAAAGCGTCGTCGGCATAATAAATACGCAAATATGTACAGTAAACATGGGGAATAACGGTAGGTATTGTATATATATATATAAATACATGTATTGTGTAGGGTGATTTTTAACCATGCGAACCTTTTTTTTTTTTTTTTTGAGTTGTGTATTATGTACCACAAGACTGTATTTTTCAATACAATGAGATTTTTTTGTACCTACAACAAGAAATATACTATGGAAATAACCGATTGTGTGTTGCCAAACGGAAACATTATTATGTTTTTCTCACTCGAATAATTATTAAGATGATTTTTTTGGAATTATATAACATTGACTAAACCTGGACTAGTCCATTCGGATTAATTAACTATGTAATGTTTATCATAATGTTCATCACACGAAGCATCTGGAAAAAAATTTCGTTGACGCAAAAATTAAACTATTACAAATCGTATAATGTTGATTTTATGTAAACATTTAGATCAATATTCAAGACACAAACACATACATGTATACTAATTATTTTTATCTTTTAATTCGCAATATTGATTTCGAATGATTCCGAAAATATATGCCTAAATATTGGTGGTTTTATACAAAAAAAAAAAAATTATATTCCTGAGTGAAAAACAAATATTCACCTTGACAGACGATACTCCTCAGACGTCGCCTAGTAAGTATAATAATCTTACTACTGAAAATTAAAAATTTTTCACACATCGGGGTTTGAAAAAATACTTAACTTGAACACAAAAAAAAGGGTAAGCATGATTAAAAATAAACCACGTATATGTATATAGTATTCGCTTGCGTAATCATTCATTTTACATCCGTTTTCCACTATTACTACTATATACGCGCTAAAAGTGAGTTGTGAGTATAATATCTAACTGTCCGAGTCTGTTATATCGTATACGTTATTATTTTGTTGTCGTCTCGTAATGTTTGTAAAAGTCTCGTTATTGCTGCCTACGCGTGCACAGGAGCGAGATAATTTTTCGCGCATTGTACCCCGTGAAAATAGTTGCTTTTGTTCCGTTTCATCTGTCTTTGTTTGCAGTAGCAAAGTATTTTGCTCTTCTTGTCTTTCCAGTCTTGTAGATCCTAACCATCCTAGTTAAAATCGTCCGGTATAAATAATGTCGATACACACTGATCTGACACAAATGAGAAAAGCCTACCCTGCAAGCCCGTAAATTAATTATTAACAACAGTTCTGCAGTTTATTTTTATTAACAATTTCGAATCGCAAATGCTTACGCGTAGAAAAGAAAACGAATTGAATAATTACTTAATTCGTAAGGGGCTGTAAGTATTTATAAGTTGGTATCTTGTTTTTGATATTAACTAATATTACAAATTAAATCCACTTTTGTAACTAAGTTGCTGGTAATTAACGGACGAGACGTATTTTCAAAAACCTAAAACCGTACCGACAGGAAATTTCGAATAAGATTCCTTTTCAAGATCGGTGTTTTTTTAGAATTTTTATCTACATAAAAATGTTTCTTCTTCTAGGATTTACTAATTTATAATTTGTACAGATTTTAAAATAAAGGGTTTTTTTGTGTTTGGTTCAAACCACTCATGAATTAATATTCGTTTACGTTACAGTACAGTTATCCGTTATCCTAAATCAAAAACAAGCTGTCAGAAACCGTTAAATTTCTAATTTTACGGTTGAAAATATTTCGCTATCCAGTTTGATGTTGAAAGCATTGTATTTAAAAAAGAAAATTCATTAAAACATACAAGGGCTATGATTATAATACATTACAACTTAATTCATGTAGAATATTCGGGAAACTATCTATTTGTTTTTATTAAATATTGATGTTGTGGTAAAAAATGTATATTAATTCATAAATAGGAAACCCGTTAGAATAATTATGGCTATAAAATTGGAAAAAAAAAAACAATCAGTCCTTGACAAAATCTTCTTTCAGTCGGCCTTTTGATCTCATTGACCTATTGCCGTTAGAACGTCTGCTGATTTCGCAAATTATTTCAAAGTCAAAAATACAGTATTACGTATAATTTTAAAAGTCAATTTGTCATAAACGTCTGTTGATACCGCATATATAAATGGACATCACAACAGTTAATACAACCGTTGATATGTAACACGGCGTAACGGATATGCAATATTGATGCATGGGTGTGCGCGTACATATTTTCAATGGTCACATGTTTGTATGAAATGCGAATAATACGGACGCAAAATATAATCGTACCATATAACTATAATACAAATATTTAATTTATTTATAATAAATTATAACTGTGATTATAATTACAACAATAATATTAATAATAACTACTTTATAATACTATATAATTTTATTTTATCATTTTATTATAATTTATTTGTTATTTATAATTATTAAGCTGTTTGAGTTAGCAATATTAATTTTATAAAACAATAGTGTTAAACATAAATAAAAACATAATGTTAGAATTAATCGTTTAAATTTTATTTATTACACGACATATTTTACAAAAGACTAATATCATTATTGAGTAGATCGAGTATAATAGGAAATAGCACGAAAATGGTTCAGATTGTTACGGAAAATTAAATTATTGGTGCGGATTAATTATTCGAAAACATTTTCATAAAGAAATATAAGGGAAAATTATCATTTTAGTTTAATCAATACATTTTCCGTTTCGTTCAACATCTAAACCATATTAGACCCAAAAGTTTACATGACAATTATTGGTACAGAACTTAAATCGTTTCAGTTATTTGGTTTTTAATGCACGTTCCATAATTTTGGTTATATTGTATCGATCGATTACAACTGTAACATGGTAGATATTTCATCTGAACCAAACCATTGAAGTAACCACATATTTTCTTGAAACGGAAATTCAATGGCAGATGGCTGCGATTACATGCGGTGAGATTCCCGCATTCCGAGTGCTTGTGGTTAACCGTTAACAGTATAGGTCTTTAATTTCAAGTGCGCTTGAAGTTTGCCTAAACGTGATTTTAACCAAACGCGAAGACCTATGGTTGCACCACCTCTTACCGACTACTTACCGAATACATCGGATGACTCATGTAACACCAAGCATTTATTATCTACCATGTGCGGTTGATATTTACCGAATCAACGATTTCGTCGTTTCCATCGATTCGACCGAATTTTAATTTTTAATTGTTATCATCCTATTAGTTCGACGCGTATTTGAATATTTTACCGCGTTTACATACTGACCAGTGATTTGTGGAGTGAGGTCTATTCATTTACATACATACGAATAATATCGTGTGCAAAATTCAAATGCCCATAATACACAAATAATGGTTTGTCGGCGAGTAATAATAAAAAAAAAAAATCTACTAAACGCGGCAACGTGTGTTGTGAACAGTTACGGGAAAACGCATTGAACGACGAACGAATGATTTGACTGTTTTCATTTCCGTGCACTGCGCTCGCGTCGAACACGCATACAACGTTGTGTATTATACGAGCTCGTAGAGCATATTAATTAAACGATACACGTGAGAATAACGATTTAACTTTATCAATCAAAACCAACACCGTAGTGGAAAACCAGTACACGAAGCTCGCGCAACAATACGGTTTAATAACATAATTTATAACCGCCTCGAGATCAAATACTTAGTGCGCATATCATTATTACCGCGCACAACCTGCATCGTAATCGTTATCAACGACATTATTTTGTCCGTTCGCGGTATCCAAGCAGACAAACTGGTCGCAACTTTAAAACTAACTTAATTTGGTTATAATTAAACATTTTGACGTGGAGTATGTATATTATAGCAGCGTAATGTAATATCCACATATTACAAAGGGCAAACTTTGTGTTTCATTGCGGCGAGCAAATACATTTTCTTGTTTTCATCGCAACGATAGCAATACACCGTATTACTCATCTAAACATTAATTTAAAATTGTCTTTACGCGAAAATATAATGACGAGAATACTGCAACCGATTCGTATTGTTATCTGTATGGATATTAACGAAATGCTCTTTTTAACGCATCTCTGATTTTTCGTTTACTACTAATGAAGTCATAGTTATTATCAAACTCGGATAACAATTATACCTATCGTTTTATTACGCATCGGGTTTGTTATAATTAGGTCCAAATTAAGAATTTAAATTTTTTATCCGAGCCGCTTACAAATTACCGAATTTAATAAAAATATAAATATATAAACATGTAATCTTGATTCTTCTTTATGATTCTTCGTTTTTAATTTCTCCCGTAGAATATTTAAATGAACTAAGTTTAAAAATTAAGGACGCCTTTTAATGTTATTATTATTTCATTGGCCCTATTTTTTATTGTTGAAGTCTTCACGACAGTCACGGAATCAATTATAACATTGCGATGCGCGAGGTGAAAATTCCGGGTGCTCATACATATGCTATATGCATGTACAACACGAATTTCAAATTTATCATGCTCCAGCACTTGCTGCAGTGTTTTCAGTGTTCAAAATACAAAGACGATGTTTAAAA